>CM073129.1:23944249-24204249 GCA_037039145.1 Fundulus diaphanus | reverse complement strand
TTGCTTTTGATGCCCTTCTTGTTCTAAATAGTGGACGCATATTGGTATCAAGGGTGTAGAAATCACGGTGCTCTGTACTTTTCTTCATATTTAACAATCTACATACCATCTGTCGGGCGACAGTGGCACGGGAGTTACGGAGCACTTCCTGCACTTGGCGGTTAAGACACTTGGGCAAGATACTTCACCCGAATTGCCTGCTGGCGAGGGACAGAGGGCCCGGTGGCGCCACTGTATGGCAGCCTCACCTCTGTCAGTCTGTCCCAGGGCAGCTGTGGCTACTAACATCGCTCACCACTGTCAGGGTGTGAATGTGTGTGTTAACGAGTTAATAACTGACTGTAGTGTAAAGTGCTTTGGGGTTGTCGGACAAGTTAAAGCTCTATACAAGTACAAGCCATTTACCATTTACTTTACAAGCGCTCCCAAATTATGAGCCAGTTAATTAAAAGTAACGCAAGTTTCAGTTCCAGTTTCAAGCATCCATCTTAAATGGTGCAGACAGCATAGCTTGACATTAAGTAATTTAATTATTGGGTCATTTAAGCAATATTTCAAATGAGGTTCATTCTCTAGCACTGTGCTCCTCTGATACCAAATGCATGATATGTAAGAGCTAAGGCACGTCTTTAACATGTCCAACAATTCCATGGTAACCTGGTTAATTTGGTGATCAAATTGTGTGTGCTACAGTGTCAAATGCACAGTAAAGGCCAATGTATACGTATCATTGAATCCTCTTTTCTATCTACTCCACTTCTTTCCCCATCTTTATATTCGGTTGTTGTTGTTCTTCTTTTCTGAGTAAACAATGTATAAACCCTTGCATTATTGCGCCCTCTGAGTGGAACTCTCAGGTTCAACAAAACCAAAAATGGTATGAATCTAAGTACGAGCAGCTAATGCTCACAGAACCAGAGAGGTATGTTCAGGCCATAAGGCTGTGCTTATTTTCCCATGGCATCATGTCTTCCAAATCCAGTTAAACACAAGAGTGATAGACAATAGTTTGACTGGTGCATTGCAGTGTGAGACAGAAGGCTATGCAAAAATCTGGTGATTCTACTTTTAATGTTGCAATTCCATTTTTCTGATGGCAGCCGTTTGAAAACTTAATAAAGAGGATGTGAGGAGTCCCTGATGTTTGTGAGTAGTATCATGTGGGAATAATTGAGGTAGAGTAATTGGAATTCAGCATCAACTTTAAACATGTTTTGGAATATATTGATAATAACTAGAGGCTGGACATACCGTTGTGCTATAGAAATAAATGTCTTTTGATGTGGCTGTAAACAAAGATTTTGATGAAGAATTATTTTAAAGCCTACTTATACAGCCTGCATTTCAAAGAGAAAATACAACAGTATTTTCATCACAATAGGATGAGATTAGTTTGGGTCTAGGTAGGTCAGATGAGAATTACTTGCCCTCCCTGCTCAGTCATTGTCCTTCCCATGAGCATTTTCAGACATATGGGCCAGTCTTGGGTCAGATATCTTCTAGCGCACATCCCACTGCAGCCGATTAGAAGCTGACAAATAGAGTGGGATCCCGGATCAGTGATTCTGTAAAGCCTCTACTCATGTGTCAAACTGCCTCCACCAGCTGAGACGGACCTTACAAGGGAGATGTGCATTTGTTTCCAAGTGTTGGTGAGGTATTCCTATGAGCCACATTGCTCAGGAAAAAGGGCTCTGAGTTGCTGGTCCAAAGCAATGACGTCTAATGTTTACAGACAAGGACAAGTGGGAGTGAGGGTGCAAATATGCATGACTGAGGTAGTTATCTGGATAGTAAGCAATCCCATTTACTTCCAGCTTTGTATTTGACACACTCTTTCTGAGTGCTTACAGCATTCCACCAAATATATCTTATATATATGATGTTTTAAAAAAAGCTTATAATTAAGGTAATCTAAACATTGCTCACATGCCAATATGGAAACACACTTTCTTCAAAAAGTGAGAATTTTCTTTAAGATATAGATCAGATTTTTGTTTTAGAAGTAAGGTTGTGTTAGGAAGTTGTGACCTTTAAATGTTGTTCCCTATGGGTACAACATTTCAAGTTACTCTGAACAACGTTCATCTTTTCTATAAAGAGGGTTGCACATAAAGTCTGGCTGCCCGCCAGGCTTATAACACAGTGGAGGAAACCCTGGTTAGGGCTTGGATATTTTTATTCTGGTAAAAGTAATAATTTTCCTTTAACTTTCTTTGCAACTCTATCCTTTATAAAACAATCTTAAATGTTTATTAAGTGATAGACCATCACATAAAAAACAGTGAATGGTAAATGGCTTGTACTTGTATAGCACTTTATCGAGTCAGACGACCCCAAAGCACTTTACACTACATTCAGTCATTCACTCATTCATTGACATGCTGACGGTGGTGAGCTACATTGTAGCCACAGCTGCCCTGGGGCAGACTGAAAGAAGCAAGGCTGCCACCGGGCCCTCTGACCACTGACAGCAGGGAAAGCAGGTGAAGTGTCCCACCCAAGGACCCGGCAACAAGGATTTCAAGATTTACATATAAAAAACTGGAAAGCACAGCTTGCATTTTGATCCAGCCCCCCAGTTTTAAATATTTTCAAGATCCATAATCAGCTGCAACAACAGCTTCACATCTGCTATGTGTCAACCCGCTTTGCAGTAGAGGCAGACATTTTTGTCCATTTGCTTTAGTGAAATAGCTTAAACTTCATTAGATTGGATGAGCCCCTCTGAAAATCAAATTTCCATTGTTGATATGGATTCTCAATCAAATTCAACTCTGGACTTGTCTTGGACCATTCTAACAATACATTTTTAAATAAGCATACTTTGATCTTTACCATGCTGTTGTGGCTCTAGCTGTATGTTTATGGTTGTTGTCCAGCTAGAAGGTGAACCTTCACTCTATTCTCAAGTGTTTTGCAGCCTCTAATGTCTTTTCTTCAATGTTTACCCTGTATTTCGCTTCATCTATCTACCCAATAATTCTGAAAGCAATCCCTCAGCAAAAATGCTGCCAATAACATGGTTTGTGGTCACAATGGTTCATTTAAGATGATTTGAAGATCTAGTTAAAAAATAAAGGTTGGTGTGAAAGCCAAAAAGTTTAACTTAGGTCAAATCTTGAACAGAGCACCTTATTCCTCATGTTTGCCCCACATGAATTGGGACACACTTGCCACAATAGCTTTCACAATTATGTTGTGTTGATCTGCAGCATAAAATTTCAATAAAAAAAATATAAAATGTTATAGTTAAAATAGTTGCAATAGTTTAAATGTTTGAATACTAGACAATAATAATATACACTTGCTTGAGGTCTAAGATGGAAACAAGGCACAACACAAATTTCCTCTTAGAGTTTATTGTTACATACTTTTTTTTCTAATAATCATATAAAAAGTCAACACAGACATATTTTGTGCCTGTGTACGTTTTGGTGTGTTAGTCAAGTCTGATCATTGTTAATAAGAATGATCATCCTGTCTCCAATCATCCATATATCAGCGTGCATACTGCCCAGCCAGCTGGTGCCTGCTGGGTTGGAGAGGCAGACCGGGGAGGCGAGCATGACACAGTGGTGGCAGGTGGGCCCCACCATCAGGTACCGTTATGCCTTTGGCCACAGGCGGGGCCGCCTTAGAGCCGCAGGATAGAGTGGGGACAAGGCGTTTGTGGTGGAAAAGGGAAGGCGGGATTGTGAGCCATGTATATGCCAACACTGACAAATTGGAAAAAGCTTCCAGATGATAGCAAGGGCAGTGCCAGAGTGAGGCTGACGCATGAGGGGACAGTCATGGGCAGAGTAATGAGGAGCAGATGTGTGTTTCATCACCACCCTGGCATCACACTGAAGAAAAAAAATGCTCATCTACAAACATTTCATTTAAACGATTTAATTTGCAGATGTATTAAAGTCTCAGAAAACCGAGGACCTTTCCACTCACTGGAGCACAAGATACAGTTTATGGTGGCTTTTGTTTTACAGCAAACAAAACCTCTTGATAATATTCCTCATAATTGTTTTACACACCAATAATCAGACTTTTTGCAGTACTTTTTTGTCCTAAAAGTCCTACTGTATTTCACCATTAAAAACTGTTCTACCAGACTTGCAGTGTAAGTTCTTTACAACTTAGAAATCAAACCGTGAGTTTCTGAAGGTTGCAAATGTGTGATTTGCATTATTTTCTCCAGATGTTATGCTTTGGTAACACATGTAATCGCTTTAAAGTGGTTACATTTCTTGAAGTTCCAGTGATTTATATTAGTTTGCAAATTGCACGCACCATAAAACCAGATCTGTGTCTTGGCGAGCATGATAAAGTTGTCATATTGATTAGATGAAAACCAATTGAGCCTTATTACCATGACTCTATTCAGTTTACATTAAAGCTGAGCTAAAATTGCTCATTTAGTCAAAATTGAAACGATTTTAGGAATCTTTTTATTTTAACTTTAAGAATAAAACTTTCACTCAGATTTGCTAAGGTATAGTTATGTTTTTCAGTCAAAAAGTCTTATGGAGAGAACATAAAATCTAACCAATCACAGCTTTATTTTTCTCTAACCTCACTTGAAGGCTGACATATGTTTATTCTTATTCCACTCAGTGATCTTCCCCATTATCTTACCTTATGGTATTGATCAGGACAATTTATTTGCGCTGAAGCTTGGTATAGTGCGGCTTTATAGTTGCAGAGAAGACATAAAACAGGCACTTGTACATATTAGATGTTAGATTTCTAAGAGTCCATCTGCATTGTTAAATTGACTTTAATGGGGATTTGATTGATTACTTTGACTGATTCTGTAATGCATCAAAAGGCAGGCGAGTAAATGCCACTGCAGACTCAGCAAGCAGAGGTGTTTGTTTAGGGTCGATGCATCTGAAGCCAACACTTAACTCTCAACGAGGCCATGTGAATGTTAAACTCCTGGTGACCTCAAGATGTGATGTCCTCACTCAGTAATATATTATGGTGCCCTCTGTGTAAGACCAACTGTTTTTGTAGGCTTGTTTTATATAGCCCTATCAGAGTAAAAAACATATATACAAGAAACAATGAACATGTCAATGGTGAGAGAAAATTATAGCTTTTGCTTGAAGTGTATAAAGAAATACCACATGCATCTATGAGTCTACAAAAAATATTCTAACTACATGTATATAAGGGGAAATCTAAAATAATCTCTTCTGGATGTAATGCAGCAAGACTGATAATTGCTAATCAAGTTTACTTAATTATAAAATGATTTTAATTCAAAACTAAAAGACAACCTTCATGGGTACCGATCGTATAGTGATGAAAAGATCTTTGCTATTTGACTGTTTCTTCCAATCCAAGAAGCATTAAGGCTCCTTTTACTGGACAGGACTATTAATAGGTTGAAGGTGAAAACTGACCTTTAAAGTTTAATTTTATTCCCTTAAAGCCAGGTAAGGCTTAAGCTCTTTGATTAGTGAGGAAATATGCAGTGCTGTGAAAAAATATTTCCCCTGAACGATTTCTTCTGTTTTAAAACTTAAATGTTTGAAAAAATTTAAGATCACTCATGACCAAAAAGATCACAGAAGCCCATCTCACATTTACCAGAAACCGTCTTGGTGAGCTTTTGGGACATTTTGGGAGTAAAAAGATTTTCTGCCTTCGGTTCTGGACCTGAGGAATGGCCTAGTCAAAGCCTAAAAACGTCCACTTAAATCAATTTAAGATGGTTTGGCATGACCTTGAATAGACTGTTGATGCTGAAAACCCCTTCAGTTTAAAATGCTTGATGGCAGATGTTCCAATGGATGGCACAACCAATTAGTTTTAGTGAACAAATATTTAAGTCAGTCAGGTTGGTTTGGATAGCTTTTTTCCATGTAAGTGAGATTATTATTTGAAAACCAGTGTTTGTGTTTACTCATATTAAAATTGGATTGATCTAAAACATCATCAAGTGTGACAAAAAAGCAAAACAGCAACCTGTAAGGGGTCAAACACTTTTTCACAGCGCTATACTTATTTCTGCAGAGCTTGCTGAGGGCTTTGGTATCCAGCATATCACAACCTGCCTTGTACTTTTGTAAACAGAGCCTGCAGTTTTTCATTTTCACATATTTAGAGGCAAGTGTGCTGAGCCAAATGGGCCTATGGTGGACCAGTTGCAATTTTTATGATTCAAATTTTCTCTGATTAAGATGCATCTGAGAAGAATTGCTCACTTAGTGAATTTGTTGTACAAATACTTGAGGTGTAGTTTTTCCCTTTTGCCGTGACGTGTAACTCTGCTCAAACTGAGAGTTCAGTCAGAGTTTAAAATTAAGATGATTTGATTAAGCTGATTGAGTTAATTTCTTGCTTCTCCAAGTCTCCGCCGTCTCTCACCTTTAGTGTCCTAATCCTGCATCGAGAGAAACCTCTAAATTGGCAGCTTGTTGCTTATTCATAGAGTTTCTGCTTTCTCAATGTTACGCTGGTAATAAGTGTTAAACAGGAAACTTGTCATCTAGGGAATATGAAAAGGCAATTTAGTCTGTCCATGTGGTAATTAAAATGTAAAGCCAATAGGATGACATGGGATAAGAAAGCACCACCTAAAGTTAACATAACTTTTAGATAATTTAAAAATAACAAAGAAATTTAGATAGTATGACAAGTTGTTTTAACATACATTTAATCAGACAGAAAGGTGGCAAATTTATGATGCCATGTTGCTCTCTGACACCCACACACACACATCGAGCTCGTCTTTATAAGTTAATTGCATCATGTAGTGAGTGATCTGTGGGTTGAGACTCTTTGCAGCTAATCACTGATTTGTAAGTGTCCAAAGAAAGGATTCCTGCTTGACCAGATTGTGTGGTGGGACAATCTTTTACTGTCAGCAGCTACAAGGCAGGAATCTGATGGTGCTGTTTAATTGATTCGGGTATAAAGTGGTGGATATCGGAAAATAACAGCCATTAAGGTTACTGTACAGCTCAAGCTTTATTTTCTACCGTCTTATTGAACAGTAACTTACAAATAAGGATATTGACCAATAAATCTGATAAAATCTGGCCAACAATTATAATTACATAATTAGCTAGATAAGATGAAGAAAATACAGATTCAGTGTTTCTTATGTTTCCCTCACAGAATATTTCCTACTCTGATTCAAAAAACTGTATGACTCAAAGAGTCGTGCCCTACGTGTATCTGATTGATTTGTTAAGATACAAACCTGCAAAGAGAGACGTTATTGCTTTTATGGTTTACATGTAAAGCTGTTGGGTCTGCATGATCAGGAAAATATGTAATTGCAACACTATTGGCAAAAATTGTGATCCCAGTATCAGTTGTGATTGATCTACATTTTCATGACTCTTTTTTTAACAATCACAAAATGTCCCCACTGCTCTGAGTTTTAGCATATAATTTATTAAGAACATACACCAGGTGTTGGAAATAAGGACAGTTACAGTCCATCCAACTGGCTATATATTATTTCTAAGCAAAGTGTGAACGTATAGGACTTAAAATAAAGTAAACTATCAAATACTATATCAAAACAGTCATTTGTGATTGTTATATTGCACACACGTTGCAATAGTGGTCGTGAATTGTTTTATCGTGCAGCCCTGTAGTGTCATGTTTTCAGGAGCTGGACCGAAGTGCAGATAAGAGCTCAGGAGTTGCATGATGAGTTGAATGGGATTTATTGACTTAAAGCACAGGCTTACAGGATCACAGGTTTACAGGAACCAGGAACACAGCAGGGTTAGGACCATAGCAAGGGAACATGACGGAAGAAGACGGACGACCTGACAATGAGACAGACAACGTGAACTGAACTTAAAGGGGAAGAGACGGAGGGAAACAATAGGGTGGTAATTAGGCACAGGTGAATCAAGGGATGCAATCAGGCTGAAAGAAAGAAGGGGTAATGAACCTGCAGGTGCCGGAAATGAATGGAACCTACAGGTGATGAAGAATGCACCAGACATGGACATGGGGAAGAATCAAACTAAACTAAGAAACAAATATAACAGAACTACAGAAATAATAATAGGACATAACAGGAACAGGATCTAACAGATACAAGAATCTAATAACATAACATTGACAGAAAGTGAATAAAAACAAGATACGCATAAGATAGGATCTAACAGAACAACTACACTTATATTAAACCTAATGGCTAACAGAAAGCTAAAAAGGTGACAAACACGGGCGTCTAACGGTGAACAATAAACAGAGTAACATAAATACAGACTGCAGGATCCCCAGGGGGCAACCATAAGTATTCACACCCCTGGGGATTTTGACGTATAGCTGCTTGAGAAACGTCCTGCTTCCGAGTTGGCAGTTTTAACTTCAGGGGGAGTTCATGTAAATATATTTTTAATTCAAACAAAGAAATTGTAACTTTTAAAATATTTAAGCATTTAATATTGAGATGTATTTGTCTGTATTAGATTAAGCTGGTACTAAAATCACTTTAGTGTACTTTTTACTGGCATCAGAGATAGATGGCTCGTTCAGAATAGTATCTAAGGCCTTGTTAAAGCTGTTGGTAAATATAATATAGTTGTGACTTGTGAACTACTATTTTATTTAAACACATTTTTGACAGTTTGACAGCAATCCATCAGCACTAAGACCTTTCAGAACATGTAACATAAGATGTACCACAAAAGGCCTTGCTATGCATGGCACAAAAAGTTGTCCTTCAAGTCTTGCTTAACCTTTTCACGTTTTAAATGACTCGGAGCACAAACAGTGGACACAAGACTTTGTGAACCGGTGCCACCGGAACCATCTCCCAAGACAGGACATTAGCAACAATAACAACTGCTCTTGGACAGTGACTCCCACCCAATTCCTGAAGGTTTTTGCAGAGCTGGAAAGATCCTTTAGTGAAAGACTGCTGCACCCTAGGTGTGCAAAGGAGCGTTATTGTGGATCCTTCCGCCCAGCAGCTGTTAAACTAATCACTGCTCCCAACAAACTCAATAAGTTTTTTACATTCCTGCTTTTAAATGCACTTTTTTCCTTTATTATAGATAGTCTGTTG
Source organism: Fundulus diaphanus (assembly GCA_037039145.1). Classification (NCBI taxonomy): domain Eukaryota; kingdom Metazoa; phylum Chordata; class Actinopteri; order Cyprinodontiformes; family Fundulidae; genus Fundulus; species Fundulus diaphanus. The sequence goes on along the minus strand of CM073129.1, from coordinate 24,195,206 downwards.
CTTTTATTGCACTATTATACATGCACATTTTGTACAATTTCAAATCACCCCTCTCAGTTGCACATTTGATTTAATCTGAATATGCCATTTTAAATAACTGTACAGTATTTTTTATTTTGTTTTAAACTTTTTTTTTTTTTGCTTGCTGCTGATGGACCTGAATTTCTCCACTGTCGAACAATAATTATTCTATTATATTCTAATGTTTGGACGTGTTCCCAGAGAAAAAGCTGATATTTAATAAAGTTATTGAGTATAGTTATAGAATATAGTGAGAAGTCTTAACTTGCCTTGCTTTTAAATCTTCTTTAAAGTGTGTAACGTTTACACACTGGGGCACCATCTAGTGGTGTGCTAAATTAATTACTAAGGACATCACCGTTAAGCGCGTAATAACTACTACAGAAGCCGTGGAGAGTCATAAATGTGACAATATCATGTCCTCCATGTATTTGGTACCAAGCTACTACTAATAGCTAATAGCTACGGTCATTACAAACGACTTTGGGTTTGTTTTTTTCTAAAGTCAATTCCGTGAGTCGTGTATTTTTGGGCTTGTTTCTGAAGGTGTAGTCACTTATTTGGGCTCTAAAGTTAGCGACAGGTAAAGAGACCCTCTCGCACTGCAGCACTACGGCCAAGAGTGAACCGGACGGCTGATATCACTCCGCCCATCAGCTTAAATACATACTCCCTGGGAGGGAGAGAAGATGAACAAACTGGCCGTCTCTGCTTAGAGGACAGAGTAGTTGCTGGACCACACTGCCCTGTTTCTGACGTGACTCCAAAATAATCTTCTCTGTTATGTTGAATTAACTCACCTGTCCAGCAGAAAGCCTGCAACCTCCACATCTGTGTTTTAATTATCTTTACTCCACTCGGTAATAATAGCCGTGCTGACGTAGACTCTCGTTTTCTCCCGGTTATTACTTATTTTTCTCTTCTTGGTTACTTTCTCTTCCCTGTCGCTTGACAAGGAGTATGGATGGTCCTCCATTTCAACAGAAAACGGAAACTAGAATGATCTACGGCTGTCTTTGCTTGTTTATGCTCCTCCTCCACCAACAGCATGTCTTCTTATAGGAGACAGATAGGGAAAACGCGTAAGGCTGACATGTTTGTCTCCTTTCGGCTGCTGAAATCAGAAATAGCGATGCAACATGGCGCCTCCCAGTGGGTGCACCGCCATTTATGTATTTATGAACTACTAATTCTAATCCATGAGAACACTTTCATTTTTGATGTGATGTTATTAGGCTTTGGCAGAATTTATATTTATAAAAGCAACAGTTGATTTTTGCTATTTAAAAGCCAAATTAGTTACACACTGTCCCTAAGTAAATATTCATCAACTGCTCCCACTTATAGTTGAAACAGAAACAATGCTGTGTAAAACTGAAGACCATTTCATACTAAAATAATGTTTCTGTCTGAATGGGTTGGGATCTTGTCACTGCATCTTGTTTAGAATATCCTATATCCTAGGGACTTTGTGCAAACAGTTGGATCCAGAATAATAAGCTGCTGATATTAGATTTTAAATCCTTCAGATCACTAAACAAGATCTTGGATTTGTTTTCTCAATCCAAAATCAGACCCTCCAAACAGACTTCATTTGATGCTTCACAATTCTCTGAGAGCTTGCCAGGAAGGCTAAACCATTTCATGTTATGCATTTCAGCTTGTAATGTGACCAGTGATTCCTCGTTGCATGTCTTAAATAGATAGATGAAAAGGCAGCTGTTGATGGCCTTCATGAAGACTTGTGAGGTGGAATACAGTCCATTACTTCACAGACCGTTGATCCTTGCCAGCAGGGACTCCGATACCCTCTGGCGGAAAAATTCCCATACAATAGGCTTAATGTTCACCTCTTTGTTTGCTCTAAAGTCAGAATTATTCAGAAGTGTAATATTGGTTAATTGATTGTGGCCCTCTTAGAGCGTTTCCTTTTCAAAGCATAGCTGCAAATGGTGTCATTGTCATTTCAGTTTAAGATTATTTAAAAAAAAATATTTACAACGTAAAATATCAAGAACAAAGATAGGTTTGCAATGCATGCTGTATGAAAATGTGGTCCATCTGGTAGTACATAAAGGTCTAATGATTCTTCCTTCCATTTGTGTCTATCTGCAGTCCTGGATGATACAATATCCATCCATCCGTTTTCCAAACCGCTTAATCCCTCATGGGGTTGCGGGAGTTGCTGGTGCCTATCTCCAGCGTTCACCGGGCAAGAGGCGGGGTACACCCTGGACAGGTCGCCAGTCTGTCGCAGGGCAACACAGAGAGACAAACAACCATTCACACCTAAGGACAATTTGAAGAAGCCAATTAACCTAACAGTCATGTTTTTGGACTGTGGGAGGAAGCCGGAGTACCCGGAGAGAACCCACGCATGCACAGGGAGAACATACAAACTCCATGCAGAAAGACCCAGGGGTGTACTTGAACCCAGGACCTTCTTGCTGCAAGGCAACAGCGCTACCCACTGCGCCACTGTGCAGCCCCGGATGATACAATAATACATTTAAAATTGTTAAAATGTTTTGGAGGGACTAATTTATCAAAATAAAGCATTTTTTTTTCATTTAGACACATTTTTGATTTTGTAGCTGAATAAACAAAAAAGATTAAATGTTAATGTCATAAATTAAAGCATCCTGAACCTGAAAAGGGAAGCATCTTCTTTAATTAATTTTTGGTGCCTCTAGTAGTTGTATTTGTTGTTACATGCTTTATAACTTCAGAGTTTTTTTAACAGAATTGGAAATTCCAATCTGATTTTTTAAATTAAATCTATTGTTTTAATGGATATGCACATGCTCACTAGTGATCAGATTATTCAAGACCATAGCTAATGGACAGATATTAAAAGTCTTGGACATGTCTTGCAATGAAATGATTACTGTGCGTCCTAGATCTAAGGCACTGAAGTTTAGTGATCAGACACATTGCTGACCAAAACATCATACTGATTTTTTAGATAAGTTGTTCTGCTGCTAGGACATCAAAAGAAGACAGGTGCTTCTCCTCTCTCAATTGATGTTTGATCTTCACACATCTGAAGAAACGATAACATCCAGAGACGAACAGAATTTGGTTTCATTTTATATTTGTGAAATATATGAAATAACAAGGCTGCACAGTGGAGGAGTTAATGGGGATATCCACGTTCCTCTCAAAATTCTAAAGCATGCATGTTAGGTTAAGTTGTCTCGCTAAAATATATATATTGCTAAGATCATTTGTTCATTGTTTTGTGTGTTGTACGATGGCCGACAGGCTTTGGCAGGCATGCGAACGAGCTGGCTGTGCCGATCTCACAACCCTGGCTTTGTTTTCACACAAACATGTGCTACATGGTTGGCTGATGCATGCTGTAACTCTCATTCTGCTTTTTCACTGCTTTTATTCTGCATGCTACTACATTTGCAAAGGATCCAGTAGTGGTGGAAAGACACTAAGTCCTCGAGCCATCATAAAGCTCTGTGCAATATGGGGGAGGAAAGAGCAATGCTTCTTTTTACAACATCATCCAAACAAAACTGCTGTTTCATGCAGTATAACCCCTTACAATAACAATTATTTGGCACGTTTAGTAGCATTTGGAAAGAAAGTCAACCCATAGACAGTGATGCAAGTGTGGCCAACACGTCTAAAGACAGTGATGTAAGAGAATGAAGTGCTGCAAAACTTTGAGGGCATTGTTTCAGATTATGGGCGTAAAATGCCCTAGATGGAAAGTACTCCATTATATCCTGATGGAAGCGGTTTCTATTTAAGATAAAAGATGTCTAACTGGTGAGGGTTCTACACAAACTCTGTGTTTTGTCTTCATGATTTTTTATTAATATTTTACTATACAATATTCTTGTGATGTTCTTATATATGATTGATGACTAATGTAGGGATGCGTGATAAAATGACATTATATCATGAAGGATTAGAATGTTGCGATTATCTGTCAAAGCAGAGAGAAATTGTATTCATTCATTAAACCTCCTTTAATCTGTTGTCATTCAAATGTAGCATCTGCAGCATGTTGACACAGACGTCGGCGGAAAGCAGTGAACTTAGAGGGCACTAAGTGCTGTTGGCACTAACTTAGTAAGTTAAATTGGGATATTTCACACATAAGGAGCACCAACTTTTACACGTTACCTATACAACAACCATATGTTGGCCTTTATACTGTCAGATGTTAGCAAAAGACTTCCGACAGCTTCCTTCAGACCTTCACAATAAGAGCATTAAGTATATATGCTGAGCTCTGAACCTCAGGCAGCATATTATATGTTGAATGCTGTGTGTTTTATTTGTTCATGTTGCAGATTGTTATTGGTCTTTGCGAAGTTATAATGTGATATAGAATGTGTTTTATTCAATTGAATTAAATTTTATTTATATTGCGCCAATTCACAACACGTCATCTCAAGTCACTTTACAAAGTCAAATCAATAAAATCTTCCAGACAGATTTGTTAAAATGTTTTCCATGTAAGGAAACCCACAAGATTGCATCAAGTCATTGACTTGCAGCATTCACTCTTCCTGGATGACAGCATAGCCACGGTGGACAGTTGCTTCCAATGTGTATTTGACTTTGCAGCAATCTCTCATACCGAGCATGCATGCCTTGACGTTGAGAGAAATTAAATGCTGAAGGAAGAATGTTACTACTACTATTACTACTATAAAACATATATTACTTCTCCTAGTACTACTTCTTCTCCAACCTATATTACTAATAATAATATTGAGCAAGATTAATAATGACACAAATGTTTCATACTGTTAAATCCTACTATATAGCAAGAGTGCATTTTACACAGGTGTTGTAGTCATCATTTACCTTTGTTGTTATAATGTTGTTGTTTTTTTAGTTGCTTCTAACAGTTTGGGGCAGGGTGTACTTCAGTGTTATGTACTAATCCAAGGTCGACTGTGTATTTGCAAATCAACCAAATTAACTGATCAAAGTTTTAGAAAAGTTCACTGGTCTAAATACTGTTTTCTTTTAACCTATGATTTAGTCAAAAATCGTAATCTGATTCCTGCCATGTTGCCCAACCCTACTCTATAATGCTCTGAATGACCGTGATTTTGATTGTGTGAAGATTCTGACCAATTTCAAGGTGAAAACGTGCTCTCAAATTCATACACATACAAGCTGTCTTTTTAAAGCAATACAATTCATATTAAGAGGATCCCTTGCAACTGTTACTTGTTAAGGTTGAATTGGGCTTCTTGTAATTTAAGTGATAATGGTGCCTGTTTCTAATAGGCCTGTTAGTCTGAAAGACATGTCCTTACATTTACGTTTTCAGGCAGATTTCAGTGGTTTCTTCTCTGCAAGATTTTCCCATTTTGGTCACTGTAGAGATTTTGAGCTTTTCTTTAAAAGGTAAATTTATAGTCTTAATAACAGACGGCCTATGGCTAGAAGAGGGGGAAACCTAAGTTGTGGCCCTGCTGTGAAAATAGTGCCCTCTAAATGTTTCCTTCTCTTGAAACTAGTGGAACAAATACTACTTGTCATTATTCTAGGCTGTTCATATCATTTATGCTTCTTTTCTCTACCTCATGGGTATTATACTTGAAAATGGTTTGATAACCATATCTAGCTCTAACTCCAGCCTATTGTTTAATCATTTATACAGTGTAAACAGCTCTGGGGTATCGAAAAATGCAAATATTAATTAATCGATATTATTTGGAAAATACTTTTTTGGCTTTTTGCCTCAGAACACTTAGGCCCTGTTTGAAGTCAACAAATTAATAAAAAAACAACACACAGATAAAACCTTTGCTTTTCTCTCTCACGCCTGGGTGTCGTTTTGGTATTCAAGTCATTTTCATTCCAATCCAGTGATACTGTTACCATACCCATCATTACACTATCACAGCTCATGCACATGCAAAACCACTTTAGAGATGTTATAGACTCCTCAAAATGAAAGGCAAACAATAATACAGAAAAGCTTCAGTGTGTCTTTTACACTGCACCAAAGCAGTGGTGCTTTATCCCCCTCAGAACTGATTGTGACACCAATGCTTTATACTATACATAGTACAAAAAGCATTTGTTTTTGGATGATTATTATTTGCTATAACCATGCCTCAAAATAAACAAATATATCCCAGTAAAAACCTGTTTATTTTGTTTTAGATGATGCAGCATCTGTACGCAAAATGCATAAACGGGAGACCTGAGTATACAGGCTATGCCTATGATTTTTGTCAAAGTGTGCCTGTAAGTGCCGGACAGTTTATCTTGTTGTTTACTCTTGTCTGGTGTTGTTTATTGGCCTGGACCATTGACCATTTAGAAATTTGGAAATTTAACGTTTCATTCATTCAACTAAAAAGGACCTCAGTAGTGTGTAGGTGAATTGTACACAACCACAGCAGCCTGACCCCTTCTCCTAAAGCTGGTCACCAGCTGTGTCATTCACTGTTGTGGGACGGTATACCTTTCTTCAACCAGCATTTGTTAGCAATCAGCTATTTTAGTTGTGTTGGGACGAACGGTATGCCCAAGCTATTCCAACAAAGGATCAACAGGGTTGTGATCAGGACAGCAAGCAGGCCATTTGATTCTTTCCACTCTCAAATTCTGGAGGTAGTTTTACTGTTTGTGCTAAGCTAGTTATATTGACTCATTCTACGTACACAACAAACAGAAACGCTCAACATTTTTGCATGTGGCTGAATAGGAGTTTAAAAGGAACAGGGGCAAAGTTAAAAGAGCAATAAGCGATATTTCACCACTAGGCCATGCTTGAGCACTGTCTGTAGATCAAAACAAGATGTGATAAGCCGCGTCTCTCTTTACCTCCAGTCTGGCTGCAACCCGGCCCCCCTTCGCTTTCCCACGCACCGCCTCCTATGGGCATATTTATAAATGATAAAAACAGCTTTCACCCTTTGGAGGAGTATTTCTGGTGAAGAAGTAAGTAACCTATAATATAATAATGCTGTTAGCAATAGAAAGTTTTTGGTCAACATAATGTTGAAAAGCACTGACTCTATTCTGCTGTATGTAATATTCTGCCCTAACAATGCAATCTTGTTCATTTTCTATCACAAACATTTGACATACAATGGTAAAAGTCACTTAATGCAACATTTTCAAATGGTGACCGATAACCGTCCAGCTTTAACCACTCCCAGTAACATCCATCACATCTCCACCTGTCTTTTATGTTGATCAAAGTTGCGCCTCTATGTAAAATGACATGGGCTGAAACCTTATCTTGGCATAGAAAAAAACGTGGATAACGGCCAGCCACTACTTAGTCACTGGATCAGTGTTAAACCCACTATGACTTTTACTGCTCTTTAGAGGGATCACTCTGTCTGAGGGCGGGTAAACAACAAGACAATTCATTAGTTTCTTTTCCAGGAGGTTTTGAACCAATGCTTCAGTTAGTATTTAACTTATTACCTTAAAACTAGCAGATTCCGACACAAAATAAAAAGTGGCAACTTTCAATCAATCAACAGTCCATTCAAAATCTAAAATAACATTATTGTGGAGCAAGGAAAAGCACTTTAAAGGGCCTATATCATGCTAAATCAACCTCTTGAGCTTTTGACTATGTTGTGATGCTATTCCTTCATCAAAATCCTGCCCAATGTGGTATTTTGCTTGATTCATGCAAGTCTGAGTATCCTAAAATCTGCTCTCGGAGCTGCAGGCCCTTCCGGTCCTGGGAAACGAGTGATTCATTAACGGTCTATGTAGAACATTGATGTCCTGTCTGGCAGCGTAGCACTAAGAATTGCTTTCTTAATGCCAAAGTGATACTTTCACCGGTGGAGCATTACTGCTTTCGCTATAGTGCTCGGCTTGATATATATGCTAAAAACTTTATTGGATATTTTTCCGTATTATTTCAAATTCAATGGACACGGAAACGAAAATGTAAAAAGAGAAAGAAAGGAAGAGGGAAAGGTGAGGCAAAACGTTAAAAGGGAGAAAAGGTGACAAAAATAGACCGGAGGAAAAAGAGGGTACAAGAAAACATCCTCAGAGTCTGCTTCTACTCCTGCAGCTAGAGATATACAAAGAACAGCAAAAACAACAGAAAAATGATCACAGGTACAAACAGCCAACACTTTTGATAACATCACTGAAAAATACAAAGTATTGTTTAATATAAGATGTATTTAGTGACAGGCAAAGCTAACTATAGGGCATCTCTGTATAGGAGTGAATCTGTAAGCACCTGGATCCAAGACCTGAGGGTGCTTGTATATATAAGGTTTATCCATAAGAAAAATGCTCAGTAGTTGTTGGGAGGAGCCAAAGATCCGCCCCCCCCAGAGCACCGAGGCAGACCCCGGGGAGACCACAACGCCAGACGTCAGAAAGGGCCGATAGAGTGCAGGAGCCCAAGAAGGACCTACACAGGGATAACGGCTTCCCCCATCCCAGAGAAGAGCGGAGGAGAGCCCCAGGAAACCCTCCAGCAGCCACAGTGCAGAAACTCCTTGGGGCTGCAGCTCCAGAAAGTATCTACCTTGAAGGCGTTGCCCATGCCCAGTAAACACACCTGAAGAGCGGTGATATTAGGCAGAGCATGATCATTTCTGCAAAAAGTTGAGACGAAGTGGCTCTTTTAGGACCTAATCTGCACAGCGGTAGCAACTGCTCTTTTTTGATACCATGCTGCCCCACATGGGGAGAGGCCACGTTCCAGTAAAGGCAAGGGTCTTTCTTCTGGGTTGGAAAAATAGAACCACAAAAAAATTATATTTCGTAACAAATGAATACGCCATGGTGTCAAACACAATATGTTATCATATTCATGCCTTTAGTTGACTTGGGAAGATTTAACAAAACATGATATAGAAACTTTAAGCACATACACAAATGTTTCCCAGGTTGTGGTGCCCACCGCGAGCTTGTAAGGCCCAGTCACCACTGCACCGAAGGTTGCCTGTATTTGGATACTTGGTATCAGAGTGTATTGCACATGGAAGACATAAGTGCCTGACAGCAGAATGCGTGGGTGCTCTCCAGGGCATTGAGGAAAAGAACAGTGGATTTTATTTGCTCATTAGGATTCTGCTGTGGCCGATGAAGGAGGCTATGATGAGACGAACTGATGAGAGGAGAGGCCAGAAATAGATCAGAACCTAAAATGGAGCTGTCTGACTGGATTACAAATACAGAGGCGCTCAGGAAAATGATAGCAAAAACGATTGAGCGCTAATGACGGAAGTGTTTATAGATGCTGATAACAGTAAGAAGAACCTTAGCTGTGGTTGAAAATGAAAAGGATAATTGTCTTTTCTTTTCTTTCATTTTACTTTCCCTCTTTTTACCATTTTTCTTCAAAGTCTTGACGTTCTGATTGTGATTTGCAGAGAACCTGGAGACCCATGATTCTTTTATTATCTGCTCCATTAGTCCAGTGCCCTTCATGCTTTCGATCAGTGGCCAAGTGGCTGTCTGTACCCTCATCTTCACATGCTTTACTCTGTTTTTCGTGGCCTCTCAGTCCATGGATACACTTCATATCAAAATTACATTTTAAGTACTAACTTGATTTTGAAGAAAATATTCATTTTCTTTTATACAACCTCTCCATTAACCTTTCTGCCTCACTCCTTGTATCCCTCTACTCTGTCATTTTTCTTTGCCCTTTTAGTCTCATTTGCTCTCCTGTTCCCCAGTCATACTGCGACCAGCAGTTTCAGTCAGACAGCGTCAATATTCTCATATTCTGCCTCCTTTTTGTTCTCCGAGTGTCTCTTCCCTGCAAATCCACAAGTGGAAAGGAAGCAAACAGAGCAAGGCAGGAAGGTAGAACCCTTTTCCCTCATCTGGTAATAAGTCTGGAAAGTTCAGAGTCAAACGTCTCCAGTCTCCATGGAGACTGAGGTAGACTCTCTGGCTACTACCTTCAGCGGCTGTCTTTGAGGGTTGTGGCTCGAATAAACAATGTCAAGGTCAACAATCCCAGGGCTCTGTTTGACCATCTGTGACTTCAAAGACATTGCAGTTTTTAAGGATGTGGTGGGTGTTTAGTCATTTATTTCTGTTTGGGTCCCTTATACCAGACACAGGACCACCCTGATGTGATTTGAAACTCATCTCACATTGCTGTCTGTCATCCTAACGTGGAATAAATATGTTTCATTTTTTTCTGCCTATACGGCTTTTAAAAGTTTTCTTCAAAGTAAAACCATCACACATGAACATTCCCATGTGTCCTAATATTATTCCATTGTTTTTTTATGGATGGAGCTGTAATGTTCAAGTTGAAACATATTTTTTTCTGTTATCTTATGGAGGTTTTTTAAGTTTTGCTCGTTTGCACACCTTTTCAAACATTTTCATGCTTCTTGATGCTGACTTTTCAAGATTCTGTCTTGTTCCAGTGTTGAAGTTTTGTGTATTTTACTGGGATTCTAGGTGATGTATCAGCACAGCGAAGCAGATATTCGTGAAGTGGAATGTTTTCAAAAAATGGATTTCAAATTTACTGACAAATAACAATTTACAAACTGTAATGTGCATTTGTGAGGTAATCAGCCCTTCTGAGTCAATAATTTGTAAAAACATATTTCGCTGAATTTAGACTTAAATTCTGATACTGCATCTCAGTTCGGTTGAGTGGAGAGCATCTGTGAACATCAATTCTCAGTTCTTGGCCTGGATTTTCTTTTGGCCTTATAACTTTGGCCGGGACATTATAACACATGAATAGGTTAAGCTCTTAGCCAGAGCATTGTTGGCCTGGATGTTTAAGGTTGTTTTGTCTTGAAGGAAAACAATAAAAAACATCTGCCCTGCTTATCAGTGCATCAAAAAACTTCCTGGATTTTTCTCAAGACTTTTGCAGCCTATGGCTATGGTGTTCTTCCAAGGTTGCTCTGTATTTAGCTCCACCCATTTTGCCACTGAATTTGATCACCTACTTTTTCCTCGCTGAGGAGCTGCCATTCCACAGCATGATGCTCCCACCATCACATTTCGCTGTGGGGGATGGTGTTTCAGGATGAACATATCATCTCCATGCATTGCATATGTAGGCCATAAAGTTTGAATCTGATCTCATTGGACCAGAACACCTGTTTCCAAATGTTTTGCTGTCTTCTCTATACAAACTTTGGGTTTTTTCCAAGAATTGCCTTCTTCTTGCTGCTGTTCCACTCAGGCTGGATTTGGAGAAAATGTCCTGTTAATAAATTGTGTCACCTGAACTGTGGATCTATGCAGCTCTTCTAGTGATACTAAAAAACTCTGCTGGTTTTCTGATTGATCATATCCTTGCCCGGCTTATTAGTTTAGAGGATGCGTGATGTTCAAAGCTTAGGACATGATTTTATAACCAAACTCTCCTTTGAACTTCTTCAAACTTTGTTCCTAATCAGCCTGGTGTGTTTTCATGATCCTGTTTTATCACTGATGCCGTCTAACAAACTTCTAGGGAAAGGCTGTGTTTGTACTGATATTAATGTACACACTTAAAGCTCTTATCTTTCTGCTTTGACTTACATGTCACTGAAACTTGTGGTTGTGAAAATGTGAAAAAGGTTCAAGGGTATAAACCATCTTGCAAGACACGAGTTCAGCAGCAGCCTGACATTCTTTTTTTCTACCCATTTCCTCCTCTCCAATACCTTTACTTTTTGAACAATTTAAATATGAATCTTACCATTTTTTTACTTTTATTTATTACATCAAGCTCTGCCACCACAGTACAGTAGCCCCTTAAGCCATACAGTTCAAATGTGATGCTTAAGGAGCATGACGCATGTCTTGTTTCCAGGTAAGCATTTTGATTATCTAGCTTTACCAAGTTAGTGAACCTCATATAAAGGCACCTGCTAACACTCATCACAGATAGACGGTTTTGTCGCACCTTTTTGTCTAAGCTAACCTCCACTGGGAGATGAGGAAAAAACTTGTGGTCAAAAACGGGTAAACCAAAAACAAGCGCTCAAAGTAACTTTATATAATTATACACAATTGTGCTATATAATTGTCTGCAAACTGTCCAGTGATTTAAAACACTTAGTGATGAAATGTTGCTTTACAGTTGTGAAAAACATAATAATAAGACACCTTTAAATATGCAGTTCTTTTAAAAGAAATCTCACATAGCCATGTGTGGTCTTTTTTCTCTCGAAAAGAAAGGGATATAATTAAAAAAATACCTTAGTTTAAACAATTTTTACATATATATTTATTGAAACTAAGGAAAAGGCAGGATATCCCACCCCTTAATAGCTAGCTTGTGGTTTTCTTCCACCTCCCTAAGATTATTACTGGCCTCTATTTGGCCACCTATTACAAAAATGTCTGGAGGGGCTCATATTCATTTTAAAATGAATTGCAAAAAGCCACAGAGTGCAGGCTGGGCATACTAGATAGTTACATTTGCATTATTCTATTTGTATCCTGTGACTACAGGTCACTGAACATGCCTAATAGGTTGCCACAACAAAGTAAAGATTGCCTCTGAATAAAAAGCTAAATCCATGAGCTTTTTATTAAGGTGTCGTGTATTCAATTTCTAGCTAATCTCTTTGCATTTGTATTCCCAAAGACAAGGTTTCCATTAGGTTTCTTTGTTTATGCTTTGGAAAACTTCCTCACTTTCAAATAAAATTTGATAAATAGTTTCCACGTGTACTTTGTTCAGAAGAGCTAAAAGAATGCAACTATCCTTTAGCAGACGTCTCGCCCTGCAGTGTCATGTTTGTGTATAAATTATGCGACTCACATTTCAGTGTCCATTGCTGTCCCAAATGCTGCAGGGCACGCAGAGCTGTTAAATGTGACTGAGGGCAGACAGAGTGCAGATGGTGTTGGTGCTGTGAGATGAAGAGGATTTTCTGGGTTTACTGCAATCTGCAGTGCAGCTAACAGTGGCCAGGCAAGATGAGGAACAAGAAAACTGAACAGTAGGGGAAGATAGAGGGATAGCAGAGAAGGAGAGAGACAAACAAGAGCACTTAAGCTGTGAAGAAATAAATGACATGAAGCATACATGTAAGTAAAAGGCCATACAACTTACTTTCCTTTTTCTTCATTCTTGATTTGGTTGTTGTTTTCTACACAGGTTTTTCATAATATATAGTTATTTTTTTATATTTAAAGGTACACAAAGATCACATCTCTCCTTGTGTATCCTGCTCTGTGCTGTGGACACACAAGGCAGAGCAAAGGGTTAAATAGATCCACTTGAACCCACTACCCCCACAGTCTTTTATATTTCTGCTCATCTTGTAATTACCGCTGATAGAATCTCCAGGAAACTAATTCAACTTCCTAATGTGCAAAGTTAACTTGATGAACTGCGTGCAATAATGCCTCTGCACCCTCCATCAGTCACCATTAAAATGGAGAGCCAGTCATTGCATCTCAACGTAGCTTTATTAGCCGTGCAGTTTCTCCAGCAGACTGCGCTCACTGAGCCAATGAAGACGTGTTTACTGTACTTTCACTGTTGACTGAAAGCTGAAAGCGGTGTCTGTTGGAATCCTTACTTTAGCAACAAAACATTTAGCTGATTAGAAATTTTCCGGCTTTCAGGAGACTCACAAATATTCCTTAATGGTGTCATTATTGCCTGATATTGAACAGAATTTTCAACTCATTACACACAGCACCACAATAAATAGATTTCCACAAAGTAGAGGCTTCATTTATTTTTCTATTTAGTCACTCGAAATCACTGTATCCGCAAGAACTGAGCGTTATTTCCCATTTTCTTCCCCCAAAACGTAGCATGTCGAAATGCTATTGTGAGGTGAAGACTCCAGCATCACTTGAAATACTGAAGAACCATTTTTGTTAACAGACCAACACATTTCAGCTTGTGGTCTTCATCAGGATTACTACACAACATTGAAAAGTTTGGATTTAAATATAAAAACAGGCTGCAGAAAAAAAGAGATAAACATATCACATATTCACACATAAACTGGCGGACAAATCAGCATTGAAGTTGATGATGGTTGGGTACCGGTTGAAGCAGAGAGGTGGTGACATAAATTTTACTCTGAAAAGTCTTATCTAAAATTTGTTCCCTACAGACATGAATAAGGATCAATCTAATCATTTGTTTCTCTAGTTGTTCTCATTGTGTTTTATTTTGTTTAAATTTCTCATGTTTATTAAAAAAATCTTCTTTTTAAAAATGACACTAATTAATGTTATTCAGTTCTAGTTTTTACTCTAAACGTGTTTTCTATGGTTCTTATGATTGCAATGTTTAATTTAACCTTATCTACATTTACTGTGCATCTTTTAATTAACTTTAGATGTGTGAGGTGATTTCCTCTGTAAATCTGCTCTGCAACCCTCCGTTGCCTCTGTTAAGGTCAGTGTTTGTGATTTAACTAAAAGAAAGACACTGGCCAGAAATCTAATCTGCAGGGTTACAAGATGAAAACCATTGCTGAACCAAAAGACCAAATGCAACCATCTTGTTGATCCCTTTTGTGAGGTAGTGTAAAACACACTTAGCCCCAGATTGCCCACTGCTCCCTAACGGATGGGTTAAATGCATCTGCTGTGTACCTGCCACCTTCCCTAACATGTGTTTTACACTACCTCACAAAAGGGATCAACAAGATGGTTGCATTTGGTCTTTTGGTTCAGCAATGGTTTTCATCTTGTAACCCTGCAGATTAGATTTCTGGCCAGTGTCTTTCTTTTAGTTAAATCACAAACACTACGGTGGCCCTGAAGTGCAAACCACAACTACAAATCTATAAGCACTACTACATTAAGGAAAGCGCAACAACATTAAGGAAAGCGCAACAACATTAAGGAAAACGCAACAACATTAAGGAAAACGCAACAACATTAAGAAAAGCGCAACAACATTAAGGAAAACGCAACAACATTAAGGAAAGCGCAACAACATTAAGGAAAACGCAACAACATTAAGGAAAGCGCAACAACATTAAGGAAAGCGCAACAACATTAAGGAAAGCGCAACAACATTAAGGAAAACGCAACAACACTAAGGAAAGCGCAACAACATTAAGGAAAACGCAACAACATTAAGGAAAGCGCAACAACATTAAGGAAAACGCAACAACATTAAGGAAATCGCAACAACATTAAGGAAAGCGCAACAACATTAAGGAAAGCGCAACAACATTAAGGAAAACGCAACAACATTAAGGAAAGCGCAACAACATTAAGGAAAGCGCAACAACATTAAGCAAAGCGCAACAACATTAAGCAAAGCGCAACAACATTAAGGAAAGCGCAACAACATTAAGGAAAACGCAACAACATTAAGGAAAGCGCAACAACATTAAGCAAAGCGCAACAACATTAAGCAAAGCGCAACAACATTTACAAAACGGAAGAGGTACGTCCCAGTGGGAGACCTAAGAAATCGCTGATTGGACTACAGCTGGTTTTTACATTTGAACCGGAAGTTATTCTGGCTTTAATGTGTTTTTTTAAAACATGAATGTTCTCGGTGATCTAAACCGTAAAATGCAGTCTAAAACGCAGCTTAGTCTGTTCATAAGTTTAGTTTTTATTAATTCTGCTTTTTTTTAACTACGTGCGCTGTGTTTCTGTGCCTCAACGCTCTAACTGGTCTGCTCCTCTCCCCTCCCTTCCCTCGGACCCAGGGGATTTTATCAGCGGCCAGCCTTATCACTACGTTTAATGTCTTTCCACTCCTACCAAAATGTCCCAATTAAAATCAATAATATAGTCAGTAGCTGTGTTTCATGCTATTCTCTTAAGATTTTCCTTAATGTTGTTGCCCTTAAATTTGTAAGGGCCAGTTACAACTTTATTTGGCTAAATAAATTAAAGCATTATTCAAAAACTGATTAACGTATGTAGTTAGCTCATATTCGATAGTGAACCTTCTTTGATGGTCCTAACCATTGAAGTGTAACATAGAACATAAACACAAGAAATCCATAAGAGAGCAAATACTTTTTCACAGCACTGGTTTGCAGGTGCTTTGGGAGTAGAGCACACCACAGTAAATACATTGCAAATTTTTGGTTTGTGTTTGTTTTTCCTCTCCAGTACTTTTGATTTTTAGGTTACTTTGAGGCCAAGCAGTGATACATCAGATTGCATTAATGTCCCGATTATGGTGAAGATAATCTTAAGAGATATTCCTGCAGTCTGTGGAGTGGTAAAAATGATCTAGTCCACTTGGAAGGACGTAGGGACCGCTGCGGTCTTAAATCAGGGATATTCAACATGTGCATTGTCTTGGTCCGATATCCTAGCATGTGTGGTGTTCCCCGTGGAGACATCAGCACGCCACCTGTTGAATGTGAAGTATAGCCAATCCGTGAGGTGACAGAAACACGGAGAAAAAAAACACAACAACTGACATAAATATAATAGTGTAGCAAACATGGAGCCCCGGTTCACTCTTTTAACCAATGGCTTTTCTTTTTGTAATGTTTAGTTAGTCCACAAGCTATCACTATGCTTCTTCCTTGTCGTCAATGTTTTATTTACTCTGAAATCACGTTTAATCTTGAGAGGTTGTGCGAGATTTCCCGTCTGACACCTGAACATACCTGAGTTAAATCTGTTCGCGTGTGGCATGGTGTGCTTGCCGTTTGACTGGACACCACGCAATGTTCTATCTACGATCTCTTTATCATCATGTGTGCAGTCTCTCAGGTCTGGAAAATCGGCCGACAATTTTAAAATCTTGCCGTGTGAACCCGGCATAACTTGACTGCGTTAATCACATCTATGGTTCTGATTGGATAGTGTTTTAGCTTAACCGTTGTATCCAATGGGCTAGTTTTGTCAAGTCAAAAGCAACAGTCTTTTAGTATTATATTAGTTGGTAAACGAGCCAATTAAGTTCTGTGGATGGAGGTAACTGCTTGATTTGATTTACACATGCAAAACTAACTTCTTATTTCCAAGAAGGTTTTCTATGCTCATTATATACACACATAAATGATTTCCTTTCCTTCTTCTCCTTATATACTACCCATAGAACATGAGAAGTATTCTATTCACCACACAGGATGATTTTCAGCATCTTTCATTTAGACAGCTAAGATGATGAATCTTTTCTGTTTGACGGCTTCAGCTCAGGCTCCCTTTCACTACTTCCTAAGACAGTGCGCCTAGGTGTGCTTCCCATTGTTGTTTTCATGGCGCTGAAAGTATAGCAGAACAAAGCAGCAAAACTCTGTTTTGCATAATAATGTGCAGTTTGAAGTAGATCAAAAGTGCAATGTAAGCAAAGCTATGAAAGCATCAACAGTCCAGCATACGTCCAGGAAACGTTCAGATAGCACACCAAAGTGTAATGTGGTGGACTGTTCTGAGTAAGCAAGGCTGTAAGTGGATAAAAACTGTAACAAATAAATATTTGACATGATTTACTTATCTTTTTATTTATGTCTCTTGATGTCTCACAAGAAGAATGTCTCTACTTTGCTCAGTTCCACGGATAGCTGGTTTGTTTCGTGAATTTCTGTAGAAATGCAGCACATTAGAAGGACCGGGTAATCCAAGCAGAATTTAATAGGCAAGTCTGCTGCATCTGTGACTGCTGTTTTCTCAGTCTGGAAGGTGTAAAAGTCCAAAGTGAGATGAATCACTAATGATCTGTAACAAAACATGAGTTTCAGATATCTGCAGTGGTTGTTTCTGTAATCATGTTGCTCATTCAGAACATTGTGAAAAACCCAAACTATGCCTATTCTCTCTGAGATAAGTGTTTTAAATAACTTACTGTCATTGTCTGAAGTACATTGCTGTTCCATCTTTGAGAAAACACAGACTCTTGTAAACATTCTCCCTTTTACTCCCAAGTCTTTCAACTTAAAAACTCTTATAAGACTGAGGGTGCTTTGTAAATTACTTTCATAAATTTTACAATAATATTTTGACATGTAAATCTGATGAAACCTAAACGATTACATATTTGATTCTCCCCAT
Source organism: Fundulus diaphanus (assembly GCA_037039145.1). Lineage (NCBI taxonomy): Eukaryota > Metazoa > Chordata > Actinopteri > Cyprinodontiformes > Fundulidae > Fundulus > Fundulus diaphanus. Next base: position 24,177,275 of record CM073129.1, on the reverse strand, counting down.
GTGACATGAACTCAATTTATTTAAAACTTTCTTGAATGAGCTCTTGGAACATATGGATATAAGTTGTTGCCGTACGATTATACCGTTGCGGACGAAATACGAGGATTGTGGGAAAATCGTGGCTCTAAATCTGTGGTCTTATGTCACACAGTAAGACAGGTTCTAGACAGGCTGTTGTTAGCATCTTGTGACCAAATATAACCTGTGATAAATATCTGACAGTGTCAGGTATTTAGAAAAAAATATCTCACAGTGTTACAGCTGCTACGACCTGCGTCTAATCAGAGTTGTTCCATATGATATCCGCCACAGGTTATGGACAGTGCTGCCCGTCCTGTTTGCTCCGATCAGACAATTTTGTTTTATCGGAGCAAACACAGCGTCACACAGAGCATCAACCAATGCTGTGAACAGGAGCATTTCTATCAGCTGTGTGCATGTCGGAGTGCATGCCAGGTTCAAACCAATGACCGCTTGCACTGTTGTTCTCTTATTGTGGTAACCTCGATTAGTGATCCATAATTTCAGTCCTCGAAGGCTGGTGTCCTGCCGCTTTTATTTGTTACTCTGCTCCATCACACCTGAGTCAAATAATCAGCTCATTAGTAATACTTTGGAAAACTTGACTGCATAATGAGGAGGAAATTCAGCCCTTGGATTCAAATGTGTTGGATCAGGGACTCAACTAAAAGCTGCAGGATTTTGGCCCTCGAGGACCGGAATTGAGGACAACTGGCCTAGACCATGACAGATAAATTATTTGGACCTCAAAACATTTTTATTCCTGTTGGATTTTTGGATTTTTATGTCGATAGCGATCAGTGATGGTACAATGTGCGTACATCAAACTCGATGTCGTACCAAAGATTATTAAATCGATGTCGCACAGTGTGTCATGGATTAGTCTTATAAGATTTCTAACATGAACCATGTGTATACCAGACATAAGTTGGTTGGATCTAAACACAGAGCTTTCCTGGAGGATCATCTAAAGAAAGTATTGAGACTGGGACAGAGTCTCAATTTTTAACAGAATAATTAGCAAAGCTACAAAAGAATGGTTTAGATAAAATATTTCATGTTTTAGAATGGCCCAGTCAAAGTCCAGACATTGATCCATTTCAACATTTGTCGCAAGCTTTGAATTTTGTCGTTCACAGAGGCTCTCTGTGTGAAATACTTGAGACTGAGCCATTTTGTAAAGAAAAATGGTCAGAAGTGTTCAAATAGTAGAGACATCCGTCAAAAGACTTGTAAGTGCAGCAATTTCCCTCTGGGATTATTAAAGTATGTCTGATTCTGATTCTGATTCTGAAAGGGGGGTTCTACAAAATATTGACTTGGGAGGCTGAATACAAATACAAGGCATACTATCCAGCTTTTAATTTGTAAAGAAGTTGGAAACGAAACATCATTTTCCTTCCATTTCATATTTGAAGACAACCATTCTACACAAAAGTCCCAGTCTGCAGTTGTGGTTTATTGCCACATGTAGTTTGTTTTTTTATCAAAATCATGTAATGCTTTCGCATGAGGATAAAAAAACCCAAGTAAAGCAATTCAGCAAAATTTAAAGCAACTTAGAAATTAGTAATGTTCCAAACTTCTGAAACTTAAGTTTGTATTGGAATAGCTATTGATTTGATTATTTAAGAATTTGTAGTTGTGAATGTGGATGCGGCAGCTATAACATCAGATTCACATGTGGTGACATCACAGTAGTGCAAGTTTTATCCTTGAATGAGAGTGGATAGCCTTGGAGTTTAAGAAGCAGCTTGGCCATACTCCTCTCTTGCAGAAGTGATGGATAGCAAAAGAGTCGGTGTTTAGAAAAAAAACAAAGGCAGCATTTAAGCTCCTAGCTGCCCACTGCTCTGTTTTATCCTCCCTGGCATAAATCTCAGTAAAGGCATAAAGAGTTTCTCCTGAGAGGGAAAGGAAGGGTTATTTGTTTCACTTTGGAGATGATCTGCTGTAGAGGACAGGTGGGAATTTCTGTTTGAGTGTAAGGGAGGTTTTAGACGCAGATAAAACCCTTGGAGCATGGGACGGAGACAGATGAGGGATGTGGGACAGAGCTGTGCGATGCATTTTTGCAAACAAGGGAGGAACGTCCTGGTTAAAGCTTTTTACAACAGACTAACTTCAAAATGTATTTTTTTTCTTCCATGAAATGTGGTCTTTGCCAGTAAGGTAAATTGTTCCAGCTCAAACACATCATGTCATTTTCTCCCGTTGAGCAGGGACACTCTTTTGTCTCGCTGACAGGACCCAGGCCAGAAGACAAATAGGTGGCCAGGGATTGGTTCAGCCACAACAACAGCTGCTCATGTCTGGCCACTGTTACATTATACAGCAGGCTTTGGACCGGAAGACAGAGATTTGTATTTTATTTTATCAGAAAGCAGGTTCTACATTTGTACCAGGCACTTAAAGCTGTTGAACTTCAGATATTTATATTTATTTAAAATAACAAAAAGTTCGAATTACTTTCTTTTTAGCCTTCATAATGCAGAACGCATACAAAGGTATGTTAAAAATACATAAGGCCAGACATTATTCAGCCTTTAATAAAACAGGCAGTCAATTTCCATTTTGACTCATGTGCCAACCACTGAAATGCTTTAGTTTTTTCTTTTTTGTAGTAAATAAATGAAAGCCAAAACAAATAAAGCTATCAGTATAGCTGCACTAATCCAAGTGTATTTGGTCCATTTAGTCTCTTTTTTAAAAACTCCAAGCTGATCAGATTTTGGCTGCTGCCAATTTTTCTTGAAGAACTTTAATGAATAGCATTAAAAATATCTGGCACTCTTACTTTGAGAGGTCAATTATAATTTATATTAAGAGCCAAAGAGACAATGTGCCGTGTGCGAATGAGCAGTTGCTCTTTCAATTTTAAGATGTAGTGTCTTGACTACATCTTGAAATTCAACAGCAGTCTCAGCGGTGTGTATTCTCTTGAAAGTGTTGAACTTCATCTTCAATCAGAAAATTCTAGAAAACTCCCAGCATGTCTTAATTCTGCTCTTATCAAGACAAACAGAAAATGATAACGTGAAAATGACAAAAGGAGAACTGCTTTGTTGCACTTCATTCAGCTTTCCTGCTATCTGCTTAAGTCCTATTCCATGTTTAAAACATATGTTCACGTGGAAAATACTGTTTGCTGTCTTATTGAGTCTTACACCAAACGCAATTTTCCAAACACATCACTAATACTGAAGATGAAGTCTGAGTCTTCTTCAAACCAAACAGTAAGGTTAATAGTAAGACCTGATGCCATTGAAAATGGTGCATTCACTAACAGGGAAATGAAAACTGGTCAGTCTAGTTAAAATCGTCCAGTTATAGTCTCCAGCTGATTTATCAGTGGATCACTGGTAATAAGCCTTTAAATGTCTTTCATATGTGGGGTTTGAGGCTTTTTGATCAACTTTACCCTGATGAAGTTCTCGTAATTGTATTGATGTAAAGCTGATATAAACATGCAAAGAGTCCAAAAACTGTAGACCTATATACACAAAGTTAGATACCATGGGATCCTCTGAAAACAAAAATGAAAGTTTGGAAGAATATGTCACCTTTATCATGAAGTCTAATTTGAGAATGCCCTGAAATGTCTTGTATTCACCCCACAATGGGCTTCAGTGTTTCTCAAAGTATTACAAGGGAAATATATACCTGTTTGGATTGAAAAGAGATGCAGAGGTACCGCAAAAATAGAGATGCCGAGAGAAGCACTCGAGATTCGAGTGAGTCAATAAAAGCTACATTGTCTTCTATTGTGAAGGCCATTTCAGGGGGGTTCTGCAAGCATGTCTGCAGGATTCACAGAACCTTTACATGGTGCACTACATCCATAGCTTTTTTATGGCTTTCAGATATGCTCTGAATGACCTCCACTTAATATCTGGCTTGTGAATGCTGCTAGTCTGCACTGTGGCTGTATGTGTGTGTGTGTGTGTGTGCCCTTTGATCAGGGCGTGTCTTAATATGGTCATGGGGGGGGGGTGTAATGAGAGGATGCCTTGAATGGATACACACACATTCACAGTCACACACAGATTAACGGGGTAAGCTGTGCCTCTCATCTGGGATAAATGCGGTCAGAAAGAGGAACAGCTGAGCAAACAGCTCCAGCAAGAGGAAGAGAGCAGAGTGAAGAGGGAGAGAGAGAAGCAGGGATGACGGACTATTCATCCCGCCATAGTGCTGTTGATCGGCTGCCGCGTTGGATATGTGTCAGCCCCCAACCTGGAAAAATGGGAGCCGGTGGAGGTAATGGCTTAATGCATATATACTCAGCTGCCGGTATGCCTCTTTTTGCTCGAGCTGACTGAAATAGCAGTGGCAAACTAGTTCACCATACAAAAGAAAAAAGAAATGGTCATAAGTCCTGGCATGCCCCTTTGTTTTCTTTATTATAAGAAAGGGCAGACAGCTGTCAAGTCCTTTGTTGATTTGGAAAACAGACAAAAACAATCCTGAACTGTGAGATAAAGATTTTGGATTTAGCATTTTTCTGTCCAAAATTCTACAGGACACCAGATACGAAACACCAAAGAGAGGCGAGTTTTGTGTTTGATTGAACAAAAGCAAACTTTAATGTGACGATGTTGAGAAGTCTAGAAGCTCTTATGACCTATGCACATCCAGAGTGCTGAATAAATAGAAGTAATTAGTAAGGATGTTCCAGTCAGGTTTTATCAAGTAATTGTTATCTGTCTGTGACTTTATGTACGCCACACCCCGAGCAAGAAGTCCGGCTGCAATTTGGGGGACCAATGTTTAAAACCACAGCCGGTTTTCCTGTGCACAAAATGAAAAATTGTGATGTAACCAGTCCACATTTGTTTTATCGATGTCATATCTCACAGAGAGTAAACAGTAATATTTGCCTAGAACTTCTGTAAGACATCGTCAGCAGAAGCAATATGTGGTTTTATTAAGGACCGTAGCCATATGTGTTGACAAAATATCTTTTGCTGTGTAGAAAAATGGATAGGAAAAACTGCACCATCTAAAATGTCCGTGGTGATTGAGTTCAGTGGGATGTAAAACTGATTAAATGAAGTGTTTTGCTAAACTTTAAGGGTACAGTTTGTTCAAAGCATAGATGATTGAAACCAGATATTTATCTACACTGTATAGCAGAGGTGTCCAAAGTGGGACCCGAGGGCCATTTGTGGTCCTTGACCTAATTTTGTGTGGCCCCTGACCGCAATTCAAGAATAATGGAAATTTGGCTGCCACTGCAGGTAGCTGATATAGACGAGTACATTTATAATTCTTTATGGTGAGATTTTTACTCACAAACTCAAATCAATGTAAAATGTCAAGTACAACACAAAGTATTTCTCCTTTTTATAAAGCATTTTTTTTTTGTTTTGCTAATTTCTTTCATTTTAATTTACTTGTAAGTAGGACCACAAACATCCAGCAACTCTTACTCAAAGGAAGACTTGGGCACAGCCATACACTAAAAACACAGCAAGTGTTTCTTTTAACAAATTAGTAAACTTTGTGCCTTTCTTTTGATAAGACAAACATGTAAAACCGTTTCAATGTTCGGTTCAACAGTGATTTACAGTTCCTCTTTCAACAAAACTGTCACTGCGTTCCTTTCAATAACATACCGCATGTTTAGTTTATTACAGACCAGGACAAATATATATATATATATATATATATATATATATATATAATGCCAAAATATATATAAAGTATTTTGGCATTTTTAATTAGAGAAAAACTTTTTTGCCGTCAAGTACTTTTAAATGTGTGATTTTGGCCAAAGTGGCAAAAAATTTGGACAGCTCTGCTGTAATGCATTTTGGTATACTTGAAATGTACAAAATAATAAGGAAATGTCCGCTGAGTTTGGACAAGTAATAAAACGTTGATAAAAATGTATGTTGCAAATAAGTATAATTTTAATAATCCTAGCTGACCTAAAACAGAAAAAAGCTTAGTCTGGTTTCCCAATAGATGGTCAGAAAATAATGGTACATGACTAATATTAGTACATGTTATTTCCTCTTATGAAGTATTCAAATGGGACTAAGTATCAGCAAATGTTTACTCCTAAATAACTCAAATCTGTATTGGGGACAAAATTAAACTTCCATTAAAGTTTGAGTTCTGGTATTGCACATAAGATTATGGGAGTTAAATGCTTTGATGCATTATTCACCAGAGAACACAACTGATTTGATAAGACTGCTGTGACAGGAGGAAAGGACAATATTTGTGTTACATCTAGTTAAAGACCACTGCACTGCCAAACACATTAACCTGGTATTTAGCAATCCATACAAATCTTAAAATGGATGTGTGACTCGGTTGTGCTGTGTGTGCAGTTTGGGTTGGAAATTAAATAGAGATACTGTGTAGGCTAAAATCCTCTTTTGTTCCTGGGCACTTGAAGATTGCCATTTTCCACACTCACTTTGCTGCCCAATTTAATTTGCTTGTGTTATATTAGACCACCTTTTCAGTGTTGCTACAAGCTTTAGGAGTTACCAAGCGACAAATTAACTGTTATTCCACAGTTTCAGTTTTGGCACATTGACATTTCTGCACCAGGATCACTGAACAGACTGCTATGCATAATTGCACCCTGAAAAACAAGGCGAAAATTGGCTGAAAAAAGATGCTTGTCAGTTGTTACTCCTAGTGCAATATATGATTTATTGGAAAAAACAACACGTGTGTATCTTTCTATGTTAGCTAAAATTTTTCCTTTTTTCATGAAGTTTTTTTTTTAGCCTTTTATGCATTTTGACTTTGTTGGAAGAGTGTGCAGTAACAGGACACCCCATTCAAAGGCTTTAAAGACTTTGGATGTTAAAGCCAAAGACAAAAAGATAAGTTAATTTGTTTTATTTTTACTTTAATTTTTACTTAATTAAAAATGATAAAAGTAATGTGATGATAAAAACTGGACATATGTACCTCTGGTTGTGAGGACTTTAAACTGTGTTTGGGGTGAAAATCATAAGCTTTACAGTGTTTATGTAGCCAGGATGACTTATCATCCGGCTTCCTCTGGTCTCTCTGCTGGTCAGTAAAGACCACAGAAAAAAGATACGTGCATCTAGATATAATGCTATAATTTCAAAAGATGTAGGTACAGTATGTGCTGTATGCACGTCCAACCATCTCCAGCGTCCACTCAGCAGCCTGGAGGAAGGATTCAAGGATTTCACCAAAATAAAAGCAACCTTTACCCAAGGCCTTAGTGGAGGTGGCAGATATGGGAATTATTCTCCTGATAGCCAGGATATAAACAGCTCAATAGGGGCTGAAGCTGACAGTCTTGCCAGAAACATAATGGTTTAATGGGCATTGTGACAACCAGTTGATTTGAGCTGAGCCACAACACAGCCAAGAAAGCACAGGATCCATGGCATAGACAGAAGCCATCTAGTCATAGTGGAGGTTTTTGGGCTGGCATCAGGAAGAACATCAGGTTGTTAAGCAGTCAGCAGCAGGGCATTTGGATGAGATGTGAGGAATAATAACATAAAAACTTGACTTAGACCAACATCTGGCAGACTGAACACGAGCCAGTCTGTGGCAATATTCAACATTTTTTTAGTTGATTTCTGATCTCCAAACTTTGTGAAGTATTACCGTTAATATCTGTAAACAGCAGTATCTGCGTGTATTCTTTAGAGGAGCGAGTCCCAGAGCTGGAGCCTGGACACCACTCGAAGCTTTCGGATCCTCTTCAGAAATAAAACTAAATAAAATAATAGTAAAGCACGTTTATGCTGTAAATGCCTGAAGAGATTATAAAAAAGCAATATATTGGCTGTTGATGCTATTTGTATTGTTAATGTGACCCCTCAACTGACTTAGTAGAAGAGCACTAGCACTCGACCCACAGTGGGGGGCTGCTCTACAAAACATAGACTCGCAGCTTAACTCTAAGCTTTCCCAAATGGCTGTCAACATGTCTAAATGCAGTATGCTTCTCAGCGGACAACGCTCAAAACAGGATCAAACACCTCAGCTTGCCTGTAAAATGTTCAGTTCAACTGAAACTGACTCCGGGCCAATCTGCTTCTTTTCCTGTTTGACAAAAAATCCCTGAACTGAGTGAAATTTATTGTCTTGTGACGGACAGCCTTTTTGTGTTTGAAAAATTCAGGTACGAAGGAACCGAAACAGTAAAAGTACAAATCAATTAAAGAGCAAAAAATCCGGCACCCACCGAGATCTATAGGTCTCAGCAGCAGCCTGAATGAACAGTCGACCTGCCTCCGTATAATTTCTTTTTTCTTTTTTACAGCTTTATAAAGCTTTTTCTCCTTCCTCTGAATACATTTGTAGACACTTCGCTGCTATTGAAAATACCAAACTTTCTGACATCCTCCTGCAGTGATAGCGTCCACATCGAACGGTGTTGTTGTTAGCATCTCTTGGTAGTGGTTCGCTAGGATTCGTTCACTGAGTGTCAAAATATCTGATGTTTAGTGTCCAGCTTTTCACCGGTTAGGAGCAGTTGAGCTGAAAATTGTATTAAGATAAGATTCTGGGGTCCAGGTGATTTCCCAGTGCATCTGTAACTTTTAGCCACATCAGAAATTGATCTGGGGGTTAACTTGAAAAAGCAGCTGCCTCAAGTTGTGAACGCTAGGCTCTCTTTAAATGACTGACTGCCCCTTAGCTTGACGCAAATAAAGTGTGACTGATTGGACGAGTCACCAGTTAAACGTGTTGTTGAATCAGTGTTGGAGAAATGGCCAGAATTCCCACCTTGATGTTTCAACAACCTGAACGTAATCACAGGAGCTGTGACAGAGAAAGCTACCAATGACACCTTCAGAAACCGCAGAGACAGCGTCTTGATGGATTTAGAAACAAAAAAAGGTTAAAAAAGAGAGCCAATGACATTGGCCAATGAGTTAAACCTGCTCTTCTCTGACCGGACTGTGTGAGTGAAGCTCTGGTGTTACAGAATTAAAAACACCAAGAGACTTCTTAGTCTATTTTTATGTCTTTGTAAAGCATTTTTTTTTTCATTTAGTTTTTGTCCCTCACGGCTCATACATGTCATTTTGGGGTGAAGAACAGTGAGTGTTGTCCTATTTTCTGACAGCATGTCACTGTATATTATGCCAGATAATGACCATAGCAAATAGCCTTCACTTATTTAGAACTTATGAACAGATGGTTTCCTCAACGCTGCAGATGTGGGGATGCTGACTGTGTGCACACACAGATGGTTGTACCTGCTTGAACATGCACATGCGTTTTTGTTTTTGTCTACTGATGTGTGTGAATGGATGTGTATTTCTGGAGTGCTGTACAACCCCGTGTCCTTATCCTGTGACGGCAATCCTTTTTTTTTTTCTTCCTGTTGGCACTATTCCAGATTGGGGGTGCAGCTGATGGTGGTTATCAAATTCCCACAGGTTCACTGTCATTCTTTTTACTATTCATGTCCATTATATAACCTCCTGCCTGTGTCTCAGGGGGTTCTTCCTTTTAAATCAAGGTTAAATCAAATCAGTTCCCGTGTCCAAATGATTAGGCCTCACCAAATTTTTAATTATCTTTAGCTGGAGAGAGCTGATAAAAGAAATGGGCAATAGAAGGGTGGCCGGAGGATTGGGGCTCTTTAACAGATAGCCATGTTAGCGTACTTGAAACGTGATTAAATACAGTGTAATTTCCTAACTGCTCAAATGTAAAAGCTTATATTTTGATAAAAAACGATTTAACATTTATTCTGGTACAGTCTGTTGTATTTACACCCGTAGAACTATTTCTTTCTGTCACATTCAATCCTAACAAATTGCGTTTTGTCGTTTTAATGACAACATGCAATTTGTTCGGATTGAATGTGACAAAACAACACAAAGTACACAAAGGAAAGAATAAACGGTTTCATTGTTTTTCCAAATAAAAGTCTAGCCTCGAGTCTTTGGCGTGTATCTGTGACAGTTTTGTACAGCTTTTGAATTACATTTATACAGATTCTTCTGTGCAAAGTAAATCAAGCCCAGTCAGTTCACATGGGTGGATAGAGTTTGTTAACAGCAGTTTTCAATTCTTGGAGGAGATTCACTATTGGATCTATGTGCGGGCTTGGACTAGGCCATTCCAGTATCTGAGTATACTTTGATCTAAATCCTTCTACTGTAGCTCTAGCTTTATGTTTGAGGTTGTTGTCCGCCACCCTTCTAAAGTCAGAAAGAGCTTCTTCAAGGTGGGGGCCCATACCTTTGTACTGTAGGTTTTGCAGTTGTACTGAATTTAGTTTTTGGATAATGTATCGCACCGTGGTCTAAAACAATAATCAAATTGTATTGTTTTATAACCTAACCTTGCACTAAATTTCTCCTTGATCTCATGGCTGACCTTTCAGTTATCTTCCTTGTTCTTTATGATGCTGCTGGTTTACTAATGTTCTCTAATGAATCTCTGACACCTTCGTGAACAGTTTGACCTTTACATTGGACTCTATTTACTAATTGGATGACATTTGGTAACCAAGGTAATTGGTGCACTAAATTTTATTTAGGGCTAGCAGAGTGAAGAGGGATGAACAATAAATGCATAACAAATCACTCAGATTTGATTTCAGTTACGGCCTACTTTGAGTTAGTCTATGACTTAACATCTTAATGAAATTAAAGTTTGTGGTTGTAAAATGACAAAATGTGAAACTGATCAAAGGGTATTTTATTTATTTTACAAAAATTAGGAAATCTTCCACAAAGATTAGATATTCTTCAATAACACTATACATGAGGTGATTAAAAATTATTTGACCACCTATCCTCACAAAAAACAGAAATTATTTTCTATTTCCATCAAACATATCAAGTAACTCATTAGAAATGTAGCACTAATTTCAGACCTTTCCATCCATCCTTCAGTCCCAGACTATTCTAGCTGGGACTTCAAAGATTATATTTCCACAGATTTGCTATTCTGGCCGTTGCAGTGAAACAGAGTTCTGATGGGAAATGTTTCCATTTCCCTGGGTCACTCTGACTTTTGGCCCTCTTGACATGCGGCAATGGGGCAAGTTTCTCCAACTGTTCATTGTTCAAAGGCTGTGAGACAGCAGTAGGCATCAAGTCACAAGCGTACCGATTTATGTGCTAGTTACTCCAATCTGTGAAAATTGACAGATGAAGTCCCCTTGTTCTAAACTTTAGCCAGATTCTGACTAGTAACCCTAATCCGCCTACGCTCATCTTTTCCACATAATCTCAAGAATCTGCTTTAATCCACAGATGTCGGCAATCTCTGTCAATAAGCCTCTCTGTGTGTGTGCTTGGGTCTTACTGTAAATTTTGGTTTCTGTGTAAGATAGTTTCCGGTCTTTACCATGTCCCTCCACCATGTTTTACTCCCCTAAGCATAAGTAATGAGCATAAAAATGGCCGTGACAACCATCCCCTGAGTTACATATATTATTTAGCTAATGGTCAGATGGCGGATGCTTAAGTGTTCATGCTGAGACTAGATCCTTGCAGGGGTCATAAGTCCGCTGCCTGATTTTTCTTTTTCCTTATTATTCTAAAAAGGATCAGGGAGCTTCTTCCCAGTTTTACAATTACATTGTTGAGATTACATTTTTCTTTCCTAGAAATAATTTTTATAAAAACAGTAATGCAAAGGGGTGAACATGAAAGTTTAAAATAATGCATACCCCTGGCAGATTCAGATTTAAAATAATCTTTTCATTTGACCAGAATGTAATGTCAGGGTTTTTGAGTTCCTGCCTGAGAATATGTAAAGAGAGCTACAGATGTGAGTGATTCAATTCAATTCAATTCAATTTTATTTATATAGCGCCAAATCATGAAACATGTCATCTCAAGGCACTTTACAAAATCAAGTTCAATCATATTATACAGATTGGGTTAGATTATACAGATTGGTCAAAATGTCCTATATAAGGAAACCAGTTGATTGCATCAAAGTCCCGACAAGCAGCATTCACTCCTGGGGAACCGTAGAGCCACAGGGAGAGTCGTCTGCATTGTACATGGCTTTGCTGCAATCCCTCATACTGAGCAAGCATGAAGCGACAGTGGGAAGAAAAACCACCCATTAACGGGAAAAAAAAACCTCCGGCAGAACCGGGCTCAGTATGAACGGTCATCTGCCTCGACCGACTGGGGTTACAGAAGACAGAGCAGAGACACAACAAGAGAGACAAAAAGCACAGAAGCACACATTGATCTAGTAATCTGTTCTACATTAGATGGTAGTAACGGGTGAGCCGTCTTCTCTGGATGATGTCAAAGTTAACAGAACGCCAGACCAGGTGTACCTACTATGAAGAAAAAGAGAGAGCAAAAAGTTAAAAGCTGAAATGACGACAGTCATTTCCATGTAATACAATGCAAAACTGGAGAACCATAGAATGAAGAACAGTAGAAATCAGTAGAGTGAGAAAATTAGACCCTGATGTCCTCCAGCAGCCTAGGCCTATCACAGCACAACTATAGAGATAGCTCAGGGTAACATGAGCCACTCTAACTATAAGCTTTGTCAAAAAGGAAAGTTTTAAGATTAGTCTTAAAAATAGATAGGGTGTCTGCCTCACGGACCAAAACTGGGAGTTGGTTCCACAGGAGAGGAGCCTGATAGCTAAAGGATCTGCCTCCCATTCTACTTTTAGAGACTCTAGGAACCACCAGCAGACCTGCAGTCTGAGAGCGAAGTGCTCTGTTAGGAACATACGGAGTAATCAGAGCTCTGATATATGATGGAGCTTGGTTATTAAGGGCTTTATACGTTAGAAGAAGAATTTTAAATTCTATTCTTGATTTAACAGGAAGCCAATGAAGGGAAGCTAAAATTGGAGAAATATGATCCCTCTTGTTGATTTTCATCAGGACTCTTGCCGCAGCATTTTGGATCAGCTGAAGGCTTTGAACTGCATTTTGTGGACTTCCTGATAGTAAAGAATTACAATAGTCCAGCCTTGAAGTAACAAATGCATGGACTAGTTTTTCAGCATCACCCCTGGACAGAATGTTTCTAATTTTGGCGATATTCCGGAGGTGAAAAAAGGAAACTCTGGAAACCTGTTTAATATGGGATTTAAATGACATGTCTTGGTCGAAAACAACACCAAGGTTTTTAACTTTATTACCAGAGGCCAAGTTAATGCCATCCAGATTAAGTGATTGATTAAGAAGTTTATTTTTTGAGGACTCTGGCCCAAAGATTACAACTTCTGTCTTGTCAGAATTTAAATGCAGGAAATTTAAAGTCATCCAGCTTTTGATGTCATCAAGACATGACTGCAGTCGAAGTAACTGATTGGATTCATCAGGATTTATGGATAAATATAGCTGAGTGTCATCAGCATAACAGTGGAGTGATGGCAAAGAGGTCTTCCAACCTCAGACATGGAGCACCTCACCAAAGATAAATTGTTAAAATGCCGCAGGGAATATATAAAAAGTTGGTCAGCAATAATGTACGAAGGGTTTGATTGTCGTAATTTTCTTAAATGAAAATATAAGTAAAATCAAATTGTATTACATGGTATCATTTTAGCTCCTCGTGGTTAACCATTACCTTGATAAAAAAGTTCCAGTAAAAGTTAAATCAGGATTTTTAAGACTCTTTTAAGTCCATTATGAATGAACATTTAGAGCCTCACAGTTTGGTTATTATTATAGTTATTATTTATTACCTTATTATTATTATTTATTTAATATCTTATATTTAACTTAACTAAATATTTAAACTAATTAAATATAATTGTATCCACTGATGTTGGTCTTTTAACTCTGGCATGTTGCTTTGGTGCTTAAACATCTTCATGCTACTGAACAATTTACTTATTCAATTCAATTCGATTTTATTTATATAGAGCCAATTCATGACACATGCCATCTCAAGGCACTTTACAAAGTAAAATTCAATCAAATTGTACAGACTGGTCAAAATGTTTCCTATCTAAGGACATCTAATTACCTAAATATTAAATTACAATTCAGTACTATTTTTTCATTATATTATTACACTTTTCCATTGAAGACTTTATTAAACTGCCTTTTGTAGCATTTAAAATACCTCGGGGTATTTTTTTTGTGTCAATTACTTACATATTCAGCCATCAGAAATTTATTTTTTTTGCATTTGATGAATGATTAAATGATATGATAAAAATCAAAGAAAAAATAAAAATAGTATGTTTTGTGTATACCTTTTTTAAAATGTATTTAGATGAACGTTTGTTAGTGGTATGAAAGCGCATCACTCTACCTCTTCCTTTTCTCAAGGCAGTGTTGGGATGACGGCTTGGGGGCAGACCAAAATAAATGAGGAAATTAAATATCATTTCAGCAGCTCCTCCTAGGCTACTGTGTAAACAACCGACAAAATAATTTGCCCAGCAATTTTCATGCATTGCGCTATGTGACAGACTGAAAAAAAGAAAGAAAAAAAAACGTGGAATGCTTGTACAACTTTACACCAGCTGAGTCCTCAGCTTGGAATCTAACGTCGCTAATTGCAGTCATTAGCTTGGCTTAAGTTGAGCAGTTCAGATGTTATGCCGACACGGCTGTGCATGGTGACACATTCTGCTATATTGTGTAAAATCATCCAGAGCTAACTGGAACACCACAGAGGGCTGGCTGGTGCAATTTGGAGATGTTAATTAGTCTATTGGATGGAGCTTGTACCCTCCTGAGCATTGCCTTTGTGTGGTGCCCTTTTCTATATACACAGCCAACCTAATGCTTATGCCAATAGAAATGTCGGGATATGTGTTCGCATGTGTGTGTATTAAGAATTGTTGGACATGTGTATATCTGTCTGTATGCTTGCATTCAAAACTTCGGGGGTCCACTTAATGAGGCAGCCATTTGTTTAACCTGATCACCCAGTAGTTTATGCCACCCACTTCCCCTGGCACAGAAGTTTGCCATATCCTTAAAAGAGTCGCATTAACACATCAACAGTAACCTCCCCCTTTAGCTCCCTTTGTCCCTACTTCCCCCATTCACATGCTAAAACGGACCATCAATATCCAGCTGTCTATGCGCCAGCCAGTCATTAGTGATGCCAGTGTCTGGGGATGCACCACTCTGCTGTCATCTCTCAGTCTTTTGGGCCCATGTGGTGAGATTCGCTAAAATATGCTCAGCCCTGAAACGAAGCTGGTGTTTTTTTTTTTTTTTTGGTCTGCAATGTTCAGCAAGGAGCCAAGTTCTCAGATTTTACACACAAGCTGTCAAAAGCTGCCACACACAAAACGAGAGGCGGCAAGTTTGTACCGAAGCCAAATTCATCTGAACAGGCGTGTTTGGTAGCAGCTTCTCAGCAAAGAAGAAAGTAAACACTTTCTCGTGATTTATGGAGAATTCAATCAAATAAGTTGCAAGCAGTCCAAATTTAATCATCGACTTGAAACAGTCTGCCACAATCTCTGCTTTGTAGAAGTGAAGTGATGAGGTAAAGTAATTTCCTGTCTGTCAGGGTTGGAAAATAGATTCTTGGGAAGTGATGGGTGTACTCAGCATGGAATGACAAAAGTGCTGCAATGCCATAAATAAATTAATTACTAGACAATTATTTACATCCAGGTAAGTGCAAAATTATTTCTACCCCTGTTCGATTTGGATTTAAAGTAATATTTTTATTTGAACATTTTTCTTCTGGCTGGAAATATTGTTTTGGAGTGCCCAAGCCAGAGTTCTATACAGTATATGATAAAAAAAATCTGAGGAGGGAGCTAAATATTAGGGTGATGGGAGGGAGGTTTTCCAGCCTCACCCACACATAACCAAACATAAACAATCAAAAATATATGTGGAAACATGGAATAAGCTGGTTTAGCAATTATAAGAAGGGGTTTGATTGCTCAATCAATGATTATTGAGAAAGATATATGTAATTTTTAACTATGCTAGTCTCATCCACGCATGTCTCATTTCCTATCAGAAGCAAACTTGTTGGTTGAAAAATAAGAATATTTAAAATCTTGATCTCCCAGGGTTATGAACGAATTTGGGCTTTAGATCACAATATCAGGCAACTTGACACTATTTGCATGTTTTACTTGTTTCCCCGCAAATTACAAAGAGAAGCTATTCGATATTAAACCTTCTTTTAGTCAGTGGGGAAAAGCCTATCAGTTCCTGCATTCACATGACATTCAATTAAATAACATCCCCTTATGTTGTCTGAGCTTAGATTGGATGTCCCTAAAGACAGAAAGAGTTTTGACTCTCCTCAGTTTGTAGTGAAATTACAGAAAATCAGCTTGGAGAGCATAAGGATTGTCTTAAGTAAATATGACTTTTTTTACCTGGTGGGAAAAGAAATAAACCCCTAAAGGTGAACACTAGCTGTATGTTTCTCTTCACTAAAGTAACATGCTCTGTCTCATATTTTTGAATAGGTGCTAAATGCACTTGAGGGAACTAATTTGCAAATTAGTGTCTGAGTGTAACAAATATCTTAATCAGATTACACAATGGAGGAACAGACATCAGAAGGCAGCAGAGAACAGGATGAAGCCGATGGTTTTAGAGAACTCCTATTTCGTAATTATTGCAATTATTGGCAACATGTTTTTGGTAGAGGTTTGAAATGCTTGCTCCTTTTGTATTCTTCCTTTTCTTGTTTTTACCTTTTATCTGAAGAGTTGAGCAAGGAAATAAAACCTGCTAGAAGGTATTCATATGGGAGCTTTTGCATTGAGTTGCTAGTTGAAGGCCACTATGGCCCAAGGCATGTGCTGTTCAAACTGTCCTTTTACATCTATTCAATATTATTGCAGGGATCCTGCAAAACAAGCCAGGTAGGATTATTTTTAATGAACAATAGCATGTTTGCTCTTAATACGCCACACATTACTATCGCTACAAGGCGGAATGCTAAAATAGTGTTTTCCTGCACGATATGATAAGATGACATGGTGGTGTTCTATGTTTTCTCTTTCAATTAATAAGGTTAGTATATTACTTTTGTCTTGTTAGCAGAAGAAAACCCTCGGCACAACTGAGAGTAAGCTTCCAGATTTCTTCCAGACAACTAAAAATCAATGAACAGGTTCTCACTTTTTATGAAGAGTTTTTGTTAGTTTTAGATTCCTGAGTGTAAAATGCTATGTTTGTTTTACGTGAGTCCCCCAAAACAAGAAAAATAAAGTGAAAATAAAAGTAAAAACAACCTATAACAAGAAAGAAACAGAACACCCTGTGTCCTGTGTACCCTTTATTGTTGTATTGTTTGATTTCACAGCTGGGTAATGCCTCCGCCTCTTTTCACTGTTAAAACTCTGCAGGCAGAGCTTATAGCGCTGTGTCTGACAAACACCAGAAGCTGCTCATCTACTGCCTGATATAATGCAAACAGTGAATCACAATTCTGAAAGCAAAACTAAGAAAAGGATGAGTGGTTAAATCTTAAGGAAAGGAGAAACACTGGGAAACATTTTATATATATAAAAAAAAAAAAAATTAGGTGCACTATTTAATGAATCACATAAAAAAAATATACATAGGTAGAATATCCCCATCACAGGAGACTGCTTAAGTATGGTATATAGTAGGCTATTATATATTCATTTTTTGTACCTTCATATTCTGAACACAACTGATATATTGTTCTTGGTCAGCTAAATGGACTTTCCCTGCCCTTGATGCCTTTATATGATACAGCTTATTTTAAAGCTCCTCATCAAGTGATGGCGAGAAAGAAAACAGGGAGAAAATGTGTGTTAATCACAACTAGCATTGTCATAGCTATGTTCAATAATAATATTATTAATTTATATTTCGAAACTGTAGTGCATCTATGCAGAAAACGATTAAAAGAAACCCAAAAGAAAAAACAACAATGTTTGGTCAAATAAGTGTCTTCCATTTGAAACAGTGCCATAGCAACATAACACTGAAGACAAAATAAATAAAAAAAGTAGAAAAAGTAAAAAAAAATAAACCTACTGGTACATAAATACTCATTTGAAATTTGCTCTTTGAGCATAATGGCAGGTACCTTAGACGGGTGACTTGCTGTTCTCAGGGCACTTCACATAATGTCAGACCAGCATTTTCTTCAACTCATATGAATCATGAAAAACATTTTTGCAGTCAGTTGATTCTTGATGCTGTCCTCTGGGACAAGGAGAGACAACCTTGAATGTATGAAATATGTGAAACTGCTGTCCATATGTCAGCAGGGAAACAGAAAGACCTTTCAGGTCTCCATATAGAATCTTTAGATAAGCAGGCGAACTTAAATACACCCATAGTTCACATCCTACAAAGTGTGTCTGTGTTTCTGAAATTCACATATAATTCAGTTGCTTTCTCATAGCAAAGTTTTTAGTTTTCTATAATTTGAAATTAACAGGAACAGTGATGTAAAAAAAGAAGAGCATCTGGCCATTTATTTTAAATTGAAATGAATATTAATGCAGGGGCCAGGAGGCCAGATGAGTCATGCAATTGCCCTTGTGTTCACTCCTTTGGGATCCAAACTGTCCCTCCAAGCCGAGGGCCAAATCAATGGCTGTGATTTGGGCTGCAGCTGGGGCTTCTCTGTGAACATTATACCGTCCACTACAGGGGATGCTGGCTCCCTTATGGAAATAAATGAGTGCTCAGTGAAACAGCTGTAAGGTGCAGAAGAATGAATAAGAACTTTCATTTCACAGTGACGTCGGCACCTTGTTCATAATGAATCACATTAGTTGTCAGTCACTTTTGATGGTTAGCCACGACGTAAAATCTTAACTGTTCACTTGTTTGATTGGCACACCACACAATTTAGAAAGAGTTTTCCCTCTAATTCGCCATTGGAATGCTTATATATATATATATATATATATATATATATATATATATATAGATATATATATATATATATATATATATATATATATATACATACATACATACATGTGTGTGTTTAGAGTGGTACAGACTATTACCGCTTGCTGTACTGCATTTACTGTGCTGATGATTTTAACAACAAACTAGTGGCATCGGTTGCACTTTAGGCCACTTTTACCCATCTTTACAATTGTAACTACAACACCAGACTCAACAGCGGGTACTGAGGTGACATAATAGCCTCCCTGAGTATCGCGATTGTCAGAAAGATGTATGCAGAGTGTTCAATAAATCCATACAATATATATTGCCATTAGTAACATTTTGATATTGATCCTGTTAGCAGATCTCTTTGTAAAGCCTGGCTGTCAAGTGCAGTTCTGTCTGTTTAGACTTGTGCAATTGGAGTGGTTAGCATGACTGTGATGGCATTGATCCATGTTGCATTGAACCACAGTGACCACAGTAAATGGATAGACCTTACAGGATACTGGTACTGAGATTGTTATTATTTCAACCTGGAAATCACAGCAAACAAAGAAAATAGATCAACTTTGGTGTTGTTAATACCCAGAATTTTATAAATATATTTTAGCATTAGCTTCACACGGCTGTACTGTAGTTCTCCAGAAGAAACAGTCTATGTTGTTAGTATTATCTAAGACGATTTCTTGAACAAATTTGTTCCATAATAAACTTGCAAATTAAATGCAAACAAGCAAATAGATAGTAGAGTCTCCTGTTTAATTGACAGACTTCAGTGAGTCAATTAAACAGACTGTTGGCACACAGCGAATCACGTATGTGGCTACAGCAAAGGGTTGGGTTCCAGCAAACAGATTTTATTGTTCTTGGATTAATAAGAAAATACGATCAGTGTTTGCCAAAGAACACGCAGCCACATAATGTGACAAGGCAGCAAAACAATATTCAGTCAAAGGAGAGTAATAATGTCTAATCCAGAGGCTTTGTAATTCAATTCTGCTTCTAACCTTGGAAATGAGAGAAGGGTTTTATTTTAAGAAGGAAATTTCCTGCTGTTGAGCCCTTAGCAAAGCCATGCATTACAACCTCGATAGTGATGTTCTTCATCGGTTTTGTGGATGCTTTTGGAAATGTTTCACTTATTTACTTGTAGTACAGTCTAGTAGCACTGTCAGTAAGAAGCTATCAATACCACTGTACAAAAAATTCAGCTTTCACTCAAAAGGTTACAATGACTTTTTTTGGCTGTTGTTGCATTTTATCGTTGTTAAAAATTGTTGTGTTTTATCGTTTTACTTGAGTTGAATTTTATCGTTTTACTAGAGTTGAATTTCTCTTTAATTCTTTTTTTCTGTTCTCCAAATGTGGATGTTATTATTTCATTTCATCTTATGGTTTTTCATTTTATGAATTGTTTGTGGAGTTGTTTTCCAGTCCTGTTGTTCCACTTTATTTATTTTTTTACTGTGTAGTTGAAAAAAATCCTAGGTTACCACCTCCATCATATATAAAGGTTATAAATCTAAGGTGGGGGTTGGCCCCCACCTTAGATTTATAACCTTTACAACCAAATTAATCATCAAACCAATGATTATATCAGTGATGGACAGTTCAGCTTTTTTAGCTCAGCTCCCAAAGCCTTTATGGCTCTTAATTAAATTTATTTTTATTTTTTTATCCTAATGTTTTGCCTGAACGTCACAAAAATTAATGGCTTGTGCATTGAAACCCCTTTGCATTTAGTGGTTTTTATGAGAAGCCTCAGACATGCCTACTTTTTTATATTTATTCTATTAGAAAATCATTTTTACTTTGTTTTAGTATTTTACACCAGTATTACTGTGAACTGAACCAGAATCATTCTGAAGCAAATGTCCTTAGTGCATGTTGGCATTCACAAATATATAGAATTTATTCAAAATATGATCTCTAAAATATATAGACTCGTTTTTCTTTGAGTTGCAGTCAAACGCGTTATACTTGCATGTGTAAGGATGTCAGTAGATTCTGCAGCAGTTGTTGTTTTGGGACGAGACACACCGGCTCAGTAGATGGAGAGCTGGCTTGGCCTCTATCCTCTAGCTGCATTATAGAGTGGACAATTCTGATATGTCTATGCAGGTTTGTGGTGGAACCTGCTATCAAAGTTGTTTTCATCTTGAAGTGACGGCACTCTGCTTTGTTGTTTCCCAATGTGTTTAAACTGCAGCAAGATGCTGATCGATTTCGGGTGTCAAGCATACAATGCTTTGAAATAGTATTCATCCCCTTGGCTTCTTACCCATTTTGTGAAATTCCAACCTGTTATTTAGATTCGTTTTTTAAAATCTTATTTTTGGGATGGATCTACACACAAAGATGTAAGTTGGTGAGCTCCAAAGAAGTGCTGGTGCGACCAATTTCCTTCAAAAATCACACAGTTACAGAAATAAAGCCCACCTGTGTACAATCTGAGTGTCACATGATCTGTCAGTGTAAACACACCTTTTCTAAAAGGCCCCAGAGGCTGCTGCACCACTAAGCAAGAGACATCACACCATGAAGACCAAGGAGTTCTCCAAACAAATCAGGGATGAAATATTTGAAAAGTACAAGTCAGGGTGTACAAGGCAAAGAGGGCATTAATCAGGGAGGCAGCACAGAGACCAAAGGTGATCCTCCATAGTGAGCTGCACACTCCATGGAGCTGGGCTTTATAGAAGAGATGGCAGAAAAAATACATTACTTTTGGCCCTTTTTCTGTTGCTGTCCTTGGTTAGACTCGTTTCTGCATGACTCTTCACAGTTCAGGTTGTTTTCTAGGTACCACATTAATGTGGATGGGGTTGTCATACCAAGGGTATCATAGTGTGTTTGTATGCAATAGATACAATGCAACAATGGAGGAATTTGCAGAAATGTTGAAGGTGCCGCTCAGTCCGTGGCGTTTTGATGCAACCTGTGATGCCACCCCCAACCTAATCAGTGACCATCAGTGTTCGGACATTGCATTTTCAGCCTGACTCAACTTGCATGGAATTGGAGCCAAAGGGTTACTATAAAAAGACATTGGTACCATGGAACTGTTACTAATGGAAAACTCTTACCGGGTAAGGCAAGGGAAGGGAAGTTTATTTATATAGCACTTTTCAGTAACAAGACGACTCAAAGTGCTGTACATGAACAGAAAAACATTACAGACAGGAAAAACAAAGGAATAAGCTAAATTAATCATTGACTAGACTTCTTTCATGCATTAACAAACATGCAAAAATATGTTATTGTTTCTATTAATAAGAAGAAATAAGCTAAGTATATTCTTGGGGATTTCTGAATTAAAGTAATTTTGTCCAACCTTTCCAATAGAAAAAAAACTTCCTTTGTTTCATTGTTTCACTGGAATTTCACTAAAAATTCAAAGCCTACTTGTTTATATTCATAAAGCTAAAGCTTGAGGTCTCTGATCTGACCTTTCTGACACGAAAGCTAAAACAGAAAGCAGCATATTAAGGGAAGAAAGCACAGTAGAGGCGGTGTGTGTGTGTGCCTGTGTGTTTTAGTGTTGTGCCCTGCTGACATGGTACTAATGGAAAAGGCCCAAAAGTTTTTAAAATAAGAAGACGCAATTTGAGTTTGACAAAATACATGTGGGCGACTCCCCAAATATATGGAGAAAGGTGCTTTGGTCAGATGAGACTAAAATTTTACTTTTCAAAAAATAAAGAAAACTAAGTCTGGTGCAAGCCCAACAGAACCCGTTACCCCAAGAACATCTTCTCCACGGTAAAACATTGTGGTGCCAGCATCATGCTGTGAAGATGTTTTCTAGAAGCAGGGGCTGGGAGACTGGTCTGAATATAGGGTGAGATGGATGGTACTAAAAACACGGATCAAATCCTGTGTCAGTCTGCCTGTGGTTTGAGATTGGGACGGGGGTTCACCTTCTGGCAGGACAAAGACCTGAAGCATACATCTAAAGCAACACTCAAATGGGTTAATTGGAAACACTTAAATGTGTTGGAATTGCCTAGTCAAAATCAAGACCTCAATCCCATTGAGAATCTGTGGTCAGACTTGACCACAGAATCTGTTCAAAAGCGAAAACCATCCGACATGAAGGAGCTGCTGCAGTTTTGCCTTGAGCAATGGGGGAAAAAAACCCTGTGGCATAATGTGGCGAGCTCCACAGTGACTTGCAGCTGTAGGTAGTATCCATAAAAGGTGGCTTCACTGTAGGGGGTGACTTTAGGGGGTGAACCGTTATGCACACTGAAGTTTTCTGTTATTTTGTCCTATTTGTTAATTGCTTCACAATGAAAAATAAATCTTCAAAGTTGTAGGGATGTTCTAGAAATAAAAGGGTGCAAACTATCAGACAATCCATTTTAATTCCAGGTTTTCAGGCAACAAAACATGAAAAATGCCAAGGAGGTGAATACTTTTGCAAGGCACTACACGACAAAGCAACACACTCACACATTCTCCTTACTGCTGTCTACTGCCTCACTTGCATAATGGTTTGATCCTATATTCCTATATGAGATTGGCCACATGATTGCAATGTTGGCCAATCAAAACGAAGTTCTGTCTTGAACAGAACTGGAGCAGAGCACAGAGCTAAGCAGTGGAAGGAAAAACGTGCTCCTCTGATTCACTACAAAACATTGGCTCTTAGAGCTGCATCTTTTGCACATGAAACATCTCTAGATCATATTCTTGTTTGTAACCTTGTAGCCATCTCTGTTATATTTTTTGGTTTTCTCTTGCTGCTTCTTTTTCTCAACATTTCCCCAAGAGGCTCCACATTGCTCAAACCTGCCTCTGCTTGCAAACCTGAAATGTTGGTCCCCTGCTGAGGAGATGGCAAGATTATTTCAGGTCAGCCATGAAACATGACCCGGGTTTGCTCTTTGTTTTTTTATCCAGACTATTACACAGTGACTTCACCAAGCTAGCTCAATTCAACCCCAGACTCTGTCTCTGGTGACATTTTAATATGTGTAAGACTAACCATACCTATTAATCAAAGTCCTACTATCCTGGGTATTTGGTGATGTTTCAGGTAGTTAGGCATTAAGTCTCACATTATTCTTCCAATATCCATTATATATGCTTTGCAACTATTTCTGAAATTTATCATTTAGCTTTAGTTAGAAGTCTGTTTTGGTATTCTTTTTTTTCTGCACATCTCCTACATTTTCAACAGTTCTCAAAATGTTATTTGCTCATTTCTTGTATTGGTTAAATCAATGGAAGCCTAAATCAAAATAGATATTGACATTTATTTTCACTGCAGTCATACCCTAGCCAAATGAGTTTACAGAGCTTTTTGCAGATCCGTATCTTATGCTGTTATTTAGTATTAAAGGTAAAATAATGACATAAATGTATTATCATGTCTTTGCTTTGATATGCACAGTATGTTAATGATAGTTTGATTAAAAAATTTAACAGAACAGTGATTCTAATTTTTTTTATGACAAGCCCAAATTTAGAAAATATGCTACATTCAATTAATTACAAAGGATGGGATCTGATATGGCCCTAATGTGATTCCTCTGCATGTTTTGCTTTTAAACACAGTTGCCTTATGTTAACATAGGTTGTACAATATTGGATTTTGCTATCAAAACTGATGAAAAAACATCCTGTGTCATGAATCCAACTTCAGCGTCCTTAAAACTGATTTTCTTGACTCAGAACTAATGAAATGCCGCAAACCTATGTTAAACATTCATCCCTTGTTTCTGGCTTTTAAGTGCAACAGTCCCAGCTCACCCTAATTTGCCACGTGCAGATCGGTCATAAAATATTACTTATTGTTGATTGTTGACTATCATTGCCACTCAAGTGGGTGGCTTCAAGAGACATGACTTAGTGTGGTGATGAGCGGTGGGGGTTAAGTAGTGCTTGGGGGCAGTGTTGTATAGTAACGAAGTAAAAATACTTCACTACTGTACTTAAGTATATTTTGGAGTACTTTATACTTTTCTCAAGTATAACATTTTTTGATTATTTTACTTATACTTCACTATATTTCCGTACTTAATTGCATACTTTTACTCCGATACATTTTTAAAGTTTGGTTTAGTTACTCGTTACAAAAAAAGTGTCGGTTTGGCTCAGCCAGACGTCGCCCGGAGCGCCTCCGTTTGAAGCGCTCGGCGTGTCATTTTAAAGTTGCTGTGCGCCAGCGGGGGCGGGGCCTGGCGCTCCACGCAGCCAAACATTAACTCGCCTGGCCTTTGATTGACAAGGTAGAGACCCCCTTTAACTCCGCTCTCATTGGTTGTGCTGTCTTAAATCCCGCATTCCCTCTTCCTGATTGGCTACTTTCTATTACATGTGCGTGTGTGTGTGCGTGCATGTGCGTACGTGCTTGGAGCGCGAGATTTCAGTTTTGAGGATACAGCCGTTACCACAATTAATACTAGACTACGAAACTAGTCCCAGTTAAGAAACTAAATATTATCTGCACTAAAATAGGTGAAAGCTGCTGAGTGCAGTTCTGAACAGAAGCAGCAGCGAGAGTTTTGAATTGTTGAACTTGAGAAATGTAAGTAACCAACGTTAATATCTCAAAATAGCATTTAATTCTGAAGTATAACACATTTTATCAACAAAACCCTAATCTCCTCTATAAAACTAAATATTCTGTGCCAGGCAGGAGTTCTGAAGACTGCTGGAAAGATGGAAAAGCAAAGACTGTATTTCATAAAAATTCAGATTCTTAGCCACAGCCGTCTGAAAAAGGTGAGAGTGTCACTTTTACCATTACTTCGTTGTTATTGTTGTTTTCATTTATTTTTGACCATTTGAGGCAGTTGCTACTCTTGTTTAGACCTTTGCGTAGTTATAATAGTATGATTAGGGTTCCACAAAATAATAGTGTTATTCATTGGACTATTTCTACTTCTAGAATTAGGATAAAGACAAATAAAACAAAGGAACACAATTTACATTGGTTTTATTGGTTTTATTGTTCATAGATTTCCACACTGTCCATTAATAAATTAGTATAAACCAGGGCCGGAGCTAGCAGATTCAGAGGGCAGAGAATTCCCAAAGTATCTAACATATTCTACCTTCTGCAATGGGAGGGAAAATTGTTATGGGCTGGCTGATATACAGCAGGTCAAAAAAGGCCATATTTTGGCTGCAGTGCTTTCTGTTCTCTTATGAAGAAAAGATCATCTAGTGCACTAATTTCAATAGCTGGGTTGAAAATATCCAGTATAAAATACAGAGATTTGTGTGTGTGTGTGTTGGCGGCTGGTGTAGAGGGGGGGCCCAAAAAGACTGTGTTGTTCGGGCCCTAGCAAAGCTGTCAGCTGGCCGGCCTGCAGGTGTATCTATTAGCAGGTTTACCACTTCCTGTAGGTTAACTAAGCCTGGTTTATCACTTCACCATGTTCTTAGTATACACCCCCTTTGCCTGCACTTGGTTGTGTATTGGTTGCTTAGCACTGACCTTGCTTGAAGAAGGAAAACTGAAAGCTTACAAAAAGGTTGTATTTTCTGTCTAAACTTGGTTGTTTATATTATTTTAAGTGAATTTGACTTTCAAAGTTTACCAAAATCTAAAAAATGTCATTCAAACTGCATGTATTTTGTTTTACTTTTTACTTATACTTTTCATTACTTGAGTACATCTATTTTTACAGTAATTTTCATACTTAAGTACAAGACATTTCAGATACTTTAAGACTTTTACTCAAGTAACATTTCAGTCAGTTACTTGGACTTTTACCAAAGTCATATTTTGGAGAAGTACTTATACTTTTACTTGACTCCGAGATTTCAGTACTTTATACAACACTGCTTGGGGGTGTGGTCAGGGTGAGGGAAAGTGACCTGTTAAAACATGGAGGGACAAGGTCGATATCTGGTGGTTTCACCCTCACATCACTCTTTTGAGGTGGAGGATGTTTCACCCCCCTCATCATCAGAGGTTGATGGAGGCTTTTGGAGCCCAGCGTGGCTGAGCCTTATCAGTCTGAGCTGCTGACTCAAGGCACTGAATCAGCGATACCCAAAGCTGGTAATGCCGAGGCAGTGGAGGTCAGGATGGGTCCATGTGCAAGTCTCCAGAACTAAGGCAACCAACTACACTACACATTCTCCCTGTTCTAACAAACAAGGGTACAAAGCACTATATAAGCTCAGTATAAGGGATTGCTGCTAAGTCAACAACAATGAATATGACTTTCCACTGTGTGGCTACACGTTCTTTCAAGAGGAGTGAATGCTAATAGTCAATGACTCGATGCAATCTGCTGGGTTTCCTCAGACAGAAATCTTTTTGACCAATATGTCTGTGTGATTTAAATTGACTTGTAAAGTCCCTTGAGATGACATGTGTTGTGAATTGGTGGCATGTAAATAAAGCTGAATTGAACTGAAAATTTAATATGTAAATCACCAACATGCAAAAAAGATTGCAAAGCTCATAATTCCAGCTCCAACTAGCTACAGAGGAATGTACAAGATGGAGCCGCTTTTATACCCCACAGGAACAGACCTACTGATGTCAGTTTTCCTGGGTGATGTCACTAATTATCTTTTGAACCAATTGCAATACTGATTCTAAATTCAATGCAAGACACTTAAACCTTAGAAGGGCACCACACAGACGGTTTTAGATACAAAACCAGGTTTTCAAAAAATGTAATGCAGTTCATGTGTCAAAATAAGGACTGGGACATATAGACAGCACTAGTGGTGTCCCAGTACCGATACCAGTATCAGGTCCAATACCAGAGTCAAGTACTCGTACTTGTACTTGTAAAAGCAATCCGATTCTCTGAACCGATACCAATTTTCCTCCCGGGCTGGGACCTACACTGCAGCTCAAAAGCTAGATACCACCCTATACCAGGTAGTGGTGCTATACACCAAAAGATTGTTTGCTGACTCACCAAAAGAAAAGATAAGAGAAGATAATTGAAGCTCTAACCAAATTCATCGCCCTTGATGGTCAGTCGTTTTCAGCGGTCAGTTATATTGTTATTTGTGATCTATAAGTACCAATTCATTAAATACTCAGTATTGATACTTGGAATCGGCAAGTATTTAAACTAAAGTACTCGTACTTGTACTCGGTCTGGAAAAAACTGGTATCGGGACACCCCTAGACAGCACTATAAGACATCCATGTTAACAGTTCATTAGCAAAAAAAGAAAAAATAAAAAACTGAAAAGTCACGCTTTCAAAAGGAAAATCATAGTGTTTCTTAAGACAATAAAGAACCCAAACCTGTGATGCTAGAACACTGAAACTGAAAGGTGAAAGGCCCATACATGCCCCCATGTTTATTGCTTTTATGCTTAGAAAATTAATAAAATTACAAATCTGTCTCAATAAATTCTTCCATCCCTTGCTGAGAATATGAAAGGTATTGACGTGAATCACTATTGATTTAGGACGAGTTTTGACATGATTCAGTTTAAAGGCTTTAAATCTTCTGAAGAAGGAAGAATCTGTTTTACATTTGTCAAATCAATGGTATAATGGGACTTTGCAGCTGGACAGGCTAGGTTGTTGGAGGTGAGTTTGAGGGCACTCACATCACATCCTACACATGTTCCTGTTTTATTTAGTTTATAGGGGAAAAATTAGCTGTCAGTGTTGTGGTACACTCTGACAGCTTCAGGTTATCTTACTTTGGCAGGATCCTACAGAGATTTTTAATTTGACAGTCTTTACTTCAATCAACATCTCCTGAAAGCCTGCCTAACATGAATTTAAACCAAAACTGGTTTAAATTCAAATATAATAACGTAATAATGAAATGTTAAAATTCTCAGATTTTCTGTCTGGACAAGAGGGTTAGAATTAGGAGGAAAGTGCTAAAGAAAAAAAAAACATTGTGCGTGGACATGATAAACAGTAAAGCTGCCTTCATCGGGGATGAGCAATTAGTGTATCAGCAATCATTATTGGGCTATAAACTATTTTGATTTAAAATAGTAATTTATCATGACAGTCTTAAACTCTAATGGATGTTTGCAAACTAAAAAAGTTGACAGTATTGCTGGGATTGTTTTGCTGATTGAACTTTTATTCCAATGTTGATTTCATGAAACCATCCAATAAATTACTGTGTGCTGTTTAGTGGTACAGTTTTGCTACTTAATTTAAACTGTTATATTGAATCACCAATTTTTGATGATATGATAAAGTTTCTGAGCATTAGTATCTTCAGGCGTTGAATGTGTGCCTTGACAGATTTATAGCCAAAAGAAATTGATGAGGCTTTAAACACATTTTATCACCACTTTTAGCATTATCATAACATTAAAAGATCCATCCATCCATCTGTTATTCCCCCTAATCCATGCAGACCCATAGCAGTCAAAACCAGACCCTGTGCCAGTTGGCGAGCCTGGGTGGCATTAGATATTAGAACTTGGTTGAAGAAAAACGCAGCAAAGAGTGGAAGGACAGATTATTAAGGAGATTTTATTCATCTGAGAAACACACACTGCAGCTGTATTAAACCTAAACATCCAGGGGGATTCCTTACTCATGAGCCTGAAAAGATGCTGCAAATGAACCTGTTCAATGCATTTTCACCACAGAGGCAGACAAGCCTATGTTTAAGTTTGTTGATATTTATAAATGATTTTCCACATAGCTTTTGTATTTGCTTTTAATTTTGGTGCAAAAATAGAGTGGAAATGTTAAAAGTGTGTTCTAGGTCTTTTCAGAAGAAGTTAGTGTATAGTAAACTATTGTCAAAATGTATTAAACTTAAAATGGTGACAGCCCAGTGACAGAGAATGATTCATGGAGGGGCACCTCTCTTTAGAAAAGCGCAGAGAAAGCTATGACATAGGGCTTGTACACACAGCCAGGTATTTGGAAAAAACAAATACCTCCCCCACATCATTTTTATTAATAACATCGTACACACAGGATCGTTTTTAGAAAAGTTTTCATCTACACAAACCCGTGTAAATTCACCACTGACCATTGTTTTAAACATGCCAGATGCATAAGGGCGGTGTATCACAAAGCTAAAACCTGTCAGTCACTCAGAATCCTTCAAAATAACAGTGATGTTGAACAACAGCACATTGTGCCTGTGTAAAATATTTACACATATTTGAGCAGCTGGGCTTGCAAAAGCAAACTAACAAAAAGCCTCTGAACCTGCTGTAATGTTTATAATGTTCCATGTGTGCTTTTACTTTGAAGTCTTGATACTGAGGTGAAGACAGGAAATGCTGTGCGTGCCAATGAAATGTCAGTTGGAAATGAACGACCAGAGATGCCATTGGTTAGTCAATTTGTCCGGCTTAGCATTGATTAGACACACATAGTAAACATTCAATCACAACATAAATGTAGAAATCAGCACTTGTTTGACAGCACTCATTTTTAACTCCACTGTATGGCCAGGTACCATAACAATGGCCGCACATGTGACGTCAGTGCTGTGCTGTGCACCGGACCATAAAACTCTGTCTTGTCATGTACACACGCAGGCTCAAAAAAAGAGTTTTTAGAAATTTACACTTTGGCCGGAGTTTTCAGAATCCTTCTTTTTAGGGATGTAAAATGGCGTTCACGTGTGGATGAAAGGCATAACTGCATAAAATGCATCCATTTTCCCAGATATCTGGTTATGTGTGGACTAGGCAATAGTGAGAGAAAATTAAAGATCTAAAGGAGGGCAGTTGTAAAGTAACGCTTTGACTGAGGGTGCCAAAAACCTAGAAGGAGAGGAATTCTGAAAAAGAATGCTACAGGGGCTTTAAAAACAAACTGCAGAAGGATTTATGATGCAGGGCCACATCTTAAGCTTGTTTACAAAGAGACCAGCTGCTGTTTTTACTATTGTCAACTTCCAGTGCCTTCCTGGTGTGAGGGGGTGCTAAGCTCTACAGTACAGTACACAGCATGCCACTGGAGAGAAGTGCCCAGAAAGGGGATGAATGGCATCTCTGAGTGGCGAGTGTGTGAAAAAAAAACACTCGCCAGTCAAGAGTACAAGTACATGGAAGAAAACAATGTGAAGAGATGTACTGTGGTTGTAGAAAGTAGGGCTTCATTACCAAAAGAAAGTCACAATGACCAAAAGCACCAAAAGGGTTGTATGCATTTCTATAGTAACCTTGACCACTCAAGTCCCACTCACCAAATTCACCCTGCAGACAAGATCAGCTTACAAGTTTACAAGTAAAACACAGACAAGTCAAGAACTTGCTACTGAGCCTAAGAAGTGTTTTAATTTAAACAGATACAAAATATGCACTCTACACAGTCTGTGTTTGTGACACTAAAGTGCAATTGACATTATCAAGAGTTTTTTTTTTCTTAGTGCCCTCTGATCTATAGTGAGACCTCGCTGTGTGTGTTTTGTCACAGAGCAAGTGACTGACTTCTATATATGTGCCTCTGTCAGCTTTCCAAACTGTCTTTTCTTTTGATGTCACACTACAAAAATATAAAGTTTGATGCATGGAGGACAGAAATTCGGAAATAACAGGTGTTTGTTTTCTTAGCTTATTAGAAATATTAAGAACCAAACAAAGTATGCATATGTTTGATATTAATCTTGTGATTTACACATTTTTATAGATACTCTAACTACACCCGTTTTTCTTATTTTAAGCTGCAGATGATCGAGTTCTTTTGAACAATATCTACTATAACTCCATACCAACTGGGAAGCTGAGGGTCAGACGCTAAGCCCCTGGTAATTAGAGACAGGTGTTCTTACAGTTGTTACACAGTGCAAAACACCAGCTGGCTCTACTAACCTTTGATGTACAAGTAAGCGATGAGAAATCTTGCTGATCTTATTTCGGTTTTTAATGGTGCCCTGGTTGGAGAGCCATATTGTTCATATAAGAAACAGGCACTCAATAACCTATTTTACTTCAGTTTTCTTACAAATTTGGTTATAGTTTTTCCTTATTCTTCACCTAAGATTCTAAAATGCTAAATTAGTACTTTAGATGGTCTGATGTTCTTAGAATAAATATCGGAAAACACATTTAACATCTCATTCAATGTGTCCTAGAATTGTGTTCCAAGGTTAACTGTAGTCAAACTGCATCAGCTGACTTGATTGTTCATTACCGGAGAAAAAAAAAAAGCATTATTTCCATTTCTATTCAGAACAATAAACCTCATTCATTAAAGTGGAACGTCTCCTTCAGGCTTTGGAAGTTGCTTTTTTCTCCTGAGAGGAAGTCCTGACATATGAAAGACGGAATATTTCTGCCAAAACTGAAGGTCTAACTCTAAAGGCAATGACATTTTTTCTATGTTGAGGTAGCTATGGGCTTCTGTGTATTCAGTAGAAGTAAGACAAATACTGGGTATGGCAAAGTAGCAGCCTGACACTGACAGTTGTAGAACAGCGAGGGGCAAGAAAAAAGAAAACAAGTCACTTGGCGAGGTCAAAAAGTTGCCAGTTTCAGAGCTTAAAGAAGCCAAACTACTGCCTATCTTTCTACTGCTGCTGTTTACACAAAACAATGTGTTTTGTTGGTGGCAGACAGAAAGTCATGTTAACACAGAGTAAGTGCAGCGCTTAACAACCCCCTCCACTGCTTTGCCTAGAAACTCCTGGCAGTGACAGCTTATATCACCGTGTTTACCGCTCGAGTCTTCTGCTGCAGTACACAGCCTGTAAATGTGTGAAGGATAATCTTGGGGTATGGAGAATGGAGGAAAAAGCAGACTGCAGGTGTCTGCAATGAGAAACATTTTACAGCATTCTCTCAGAAAGCAGAGATCCAACACATGTTTTATCTGAAGTTATCTTTAGAATGAAAATAGAAAAACAGGTTTAGTCAAGAAGAGATTTGGGCTTTTTGGTGTAAATTTTGCTTTCTGCGGTAACCTACAATATTGTACAATCTGGATTTTCTTCTAATAGTCCAGATTCTTCATCACTATAATATCTTGATTTTTATGGTGGTCGCTTTCAATTGAAAGCTATCCCATTAATGGCTTTCTACTTTCTACTACTCTACTTTCTTTTTACTACAGAAACTGAGTTGTCATTACTGACAATGAGCAGCAGGAAATCTAATTTCCCTTCAAGGATTAATAAAAACACTGCAGCCTATTTTCAATTTAAATATGGATACTATTACAAAAAAATTCAAAATATACATTCAAATATACATATTGTATAGCCAATTCATGTCAAATTCTGACAGTAGATTAAAAACAAATTATTTTAGCTATGGATCACAATAATTGTCGATTTTGAAAAGCTTTTAACTTTTTTTTTTACTTTTGAAAGTCTACAAGCATAGATAGTCAATTAGAGAGTAAAGTCTTTATTTCAACTCTCAGATATTGTACTGCTCTCCCTCAAAATTCTCTCACCTATAAAAAGTCAATGTTGCTGCAGTCAGAATCATAGACTTTTGCCCAGATATCTTCTGCTGCTGTTTTAAACCTGCTCATCTTTGTATTGTGTATTTTCTGCACACATTTATTTACTATATGTTTTTAATATTTACAGTACCATGCAATACCATATCATGCTATTCCATTTTATTTTTACAGCACTTTTAAAACAACAGCCAGGATGAAAGTGCTGAACAATAAAACTGGACATAACAGACTAAAGCTAAAGAATAACCGGAACATCAACACACAAGAATATTTAAAAGCAAATAAGAAATATGTTTATAGAGATCCAAACAAGCAGGACAAAAAGAATATCAAATGAGGTATCTGTCAACACCTCAAATTGACTCGAACATTAGAGCAGAAATGTCTGTGTTTTATTTAAAAACATTAAGTATATGTGCAGCAAAGGCTCATCCTTATTGGACTGTTTCAAAGCATCTAGTTTACTGACCTGATGGAGAAATGTGCTGCTCATGGCTGCAACAGTTCAGACAATTATTAAGAGAGTTGAAAACAAATCATAGAATCCTAAAATTAATCTGGATGTGAGCTTGAAGCCAAAACTCATGAAATGTGCTCTAATTTGTGTTTAGAGATCAGTGGAAAATTTGCATCAAAATGGAAGAAAATATGATGTTATGCAGCAGGTAGAGTAAAAATGCTGACTAGGCATTTGGAACCTTGGTATTTTTCATAGTTTTGTGATTCCAATTGGAGAATTTGTTTTGTCACGAATGTCAGAGTTTTTTTTTTTTTTTTACAGAAAAGGGTTTTATTAACCCAAAATGTGCTCTACCAATCACATTGCCTTCCAGGAGTAAGCTAAACCCCACATGCGGTATCCTCTTTTTTTGGGGGGAGGGGGGGGGGGGGTCTGGCATTTAAAATTACTTCTGCATGCTTTGCATACATTTACCCGCTGGATGTGTTTGCATAGTATTAACACAAAGTTATACAGATAGTATAGATGGTTCATGGTGTAAGGTTCATGACTTCGCTTGTAGTAAATTCAGCCCCATATAAAAGGAAAGCATTTGCAGCTACTGAGTTTTCTGATTTGTTCTCTCATGGCACATTGAGCAATGTGACCATGCTGGTGCCAACCCCAATTGGATATGTCTCATAGGAGCTTGTTAGCTGCAGACCTGCAGTGACCCAGACAAGCAAATTTCTTCAAACTGCTCGTTACAAGCTTTTCCTTTTTTCATTTTTCTATTACTTAACAGAAGGAAGAAAAAAATAATTTACCTCTTGCTTCATTTCCAATATATTTACAACAGTCTATACATAAATAACAAAGATGGCATTGCTACTGATGACTGAAACTAATTTCTTGCAATATTGTTTACATAAGTTTAAATATTTTTACAGGTGAGCAAAAGCGCTTCTCTTGCATAAATGCTGGTTGTGACTGGCTGTTGTATGTCCCAAACCAGTGCTGAGTTTTCCACAGGCCACGAACAATCCACTCTATCCCCTTTGTCCTCATTTACGAATCAATAAAGCTCAGAAACAGGGTTGAATGATTTTCACTTCACTGCTGCTGGCACTGAGTGATTTAGTGATGTTTAAAAAAACCTAATGGCTGTCACATGGGCATCTGGAGGATGCTGCAAGGCTATGGCTAAACTTTAAAGCAGTTTTGAATCATTATTTGTGCTGAAGGTAGACAGAGATACACATTAAAGGAGCTAAGGTGATCATTGTTCAATTCCAAGAGGACAGCTTTATATATGTGAACCATATCATTTGGAGCGTTTGTCTTTTTTATGGTTCCATGTCAAGTCGGTTCATACAGAAGGCTTTAAGGTACTCCATGGCAAGTGGAAAAGGCTTGAGAGATACCTTACTGTTAAGTGTAAAACACGTGCCTTGTATCTGTGGATTTTACTATTTTTTTTCAAGAAGTGAAAATGCTGTTATACAATAAAAATTAGAAAAAAGGGGCGTGCTTGTGGCGTAGCGGGTAGCACGACCCATGTTTGGAGGCCTTTAGTCCTCGTCGCGGTCGACCCGGGTTCAAATCTGACCTGCGGTCCTTTGCCACATGTCTCTCCCCTTCTTCCACCCCCTTCCTGTCAGTCTACTGTGAATAAAAGCAAGCCACTAGAAAAAATAAAATAAAAAATGTATTCCCCATTGATATAGTTTCCTCAATCTATATCAGTTGATATAAACATAAATAGTATCAAGGTAATATAGATGATTTGGTATAAGAAGCTATATGTTGCAATATTTAATAAAGATGCTGGAAATGTGTACTGCCGATTTAACACAGCTGTTTAAAACTATATCAGGCTTCGTTTTCATCCAGATAAACTTCATAAAGTTTATTATCCTTTCATGGCCTCCATGGTCTTCCCACCGAGACACTTGCCTACCAACACAAGCATCTGGGAGTTCTCCAGTTCTCCCTCAGCAATCTGCAGATGACTTTTGAAGCACTCTGTTGGAGCCGCTGGGGCTAAGGGGCTTGTTGAATCCATTTCTGCTCACTGCTCTAAAACTTGTGTCCTCAGAGGTCAGACAAATGTTACTGTACAGATGAGGACATTTTCCATGCCCATATTTTTTATTAAAAAGTTTAGAGCAGGGGTCACCAACACGGTGCCCGCAGGCACCAAGTAGCCCCCAAGGACCACATGTGGTGCCCACGAGCCTGTTCTAAAAAAAAGCACAATACACCAGTGAGCTGCATCTAAAACTTTATTTTAATCCAATTACTCTTACTATTTAGTCACATTTGCATATATAGATTAAAAAATCACAATATCTATAACAAAGCATAAAAAAATTGTTTTTTAACATACATTTAAGGTGAACTCTGAATCTTCTAGTTTAAAGGTCAGTACTGTGGTAGCTCTTTGTATCACACACCAATGAAGTAACTCTCAGTTTCAAAAAGGTTGGTGACCATAGTTTTCAAAATTAAATAATTTTGCAATGTGAAACATGCATAACAATTCCACCTCCTGTATTGTCCCACCCATAAAAAACAGAATTGCAACCACCCTAATTAGTGAATAAGGCTTGTTGTGTGTAATTCAATCTCTGTATAGGTCCAGCTATTCTGTGAATGTCTCAGACATCGTTAAACCCTGTTAGTGAACAAGCAGCATAATAAAGACAGTCATTGTGAAATATTAGGTAGGGAGTATCATTCTGGGGGAGGGCTTCTCTTCAGAAGGGAAAACAAATCTGGTCGGAGTTACAGGATGGAGCTAAATACAGCGCATTTCAGGGAAATATCATGTTGGGGCTGCAACAGTATGGAGGACTAACTGACATGACAAGGAAATACATGCTCAATAAATATAAAAGCATAAAATAAATACAGAAAAATACAGCAAATGAATAAATGTAACCAGTAATTAAATTATACAATGAGAGAAATGTTAATGTCTCTTTTAATAAGCCTATTTATTAATTCCTCTTTTTAATAATCACCTCATTTATTTATTTTTCCTCATAATTGGTAACTTTATTTATTAATCACTTAATTTTTAAATGTGTTTTAATATTTTTGTGAGCTCACAGCACAGGAGCTGTGGTTTCTGTTTGGAGAAGTAGTTGGCACAACACCTGCTGACATCTGCATCCATGTGTGCTACTGATTGAAACACACGTTCAGTCAGAGCGTCCACATGACAGATAATAAAGTCAGGAATTACAGCAATGTTTTCAAATCAAGTTGCTAAATGCCTCAGCTCACTGATAACCAAGGTAGCCAAAATGACAGCAGCCAACAGCTGCAGCCATTGATGGCAGGAGGGTTTACATTCTAGCTATGAAAGGCTGGTGTTAACCAACCAATAGGGAGCAGTTGTCCCCTTAAGACCACCCCTCCTCATTTGCATAATGTGGCTGAAATGCATATGGAAAGGGCAAAGGAAAGGCATAAATAAATAGGGTTGAAGAAATAAAGAAGAACAAAACAGACAAAAAATTAATCATAGACAAATAAATACATTTTAAAACTAAGTAATAAAATAGCCAATTATAATGAAAAATAAATAAGGTGATTTCTGAAAAGAGGAATAAATTAATAAGCCAATTGAAAGAGATATTCACATATACGTCTCATTGCATAATTTAATTACGGCTTACATTTATTTATTTGCTGTATTTTTGTGTATTCATTTTATGGTTTTATATTTATTGAGCAAATATTTATTTCTGTATTTATTTCTATATTTTTTTTTGATTATGTCAGAGTTAGTCCTCCATACAACAGTGTCTCAGGGTAGCTGAATACAGATAAATACATATTGTACACCTTTTCCGCTTTTTACTTCTAAAACATTGAATATTTTTTCCTTCAACTTAACATTAACAGCTATGTATTACCGTACTTTTCAGACTATAAGGCGGACCTAACTTCCGTAAATCTTCTCAAAAATTGATGGTGCGCCTTATAATCCGGTGCGCCTTGTATATGATTAAATTTGGGCTTACTGACCGATTTTATGTGGTACAGTGCACTCAAAAATCTGTTAAGATATGCAGGTACGACTTTGGTTAGCAACAAAGCCGCTCCGCTCAATGGATACTCAGAGCACTACGGTACACTGTGTCACTACCTGATCGGACCCCTGAGCTGTCTACAACACTGCCTGACTGTAATGTCTAAACTAGAAGTGCCTTCATGTAAAGTCCCCCACATACTCGGCTGTAGTTCACTCCGCGGAGGTCCGCGCGTACTCAAGGTGGACTCCGCACATACAGGTACGTGTCACACTATAAACTTCTCGGAGGCAAGAAGTCTTTACATCAAACTGTTTCATATGTGACACCGAGCTTGATACACTGAGCTTCTCCAAGGGCGGTCACCAGGACACGTAGCATCACAGTCCCTCTCTGTTCTCACTGACAGGTGGGAGCCTGCTGGAAAAGAAACGGCTCTAGGTGCTCAGCTAGCTAATCACACATTTTACCATCCGTTCCGCCACTTCATCCCGCTGGCAGAAAGAGTGGGAGTTGAAGGAATTTGCCAGAAGAAATGTAGGCAACAGTACGCTTGACTGTGAAGGGTAAATCTGCGGAGAGTCAGCGCAGCTCACAGTATGCCCGAGTATGTGGGAGCCTTTAGATAGCCTTCACCCGGAGTACGCGCTAGCAACAATAAACCTAGTAAATTAATTCAATATAAAAGTCTCGCTTATTTTGGCCTTATATTAGAAACAGGGCAGTGTAGTCCAACTACTCTGTCCTCCCGACAGAGACGGATAGCTCTCTGTTTGTGGTTCCAATGTGATGACATATGTAATTATTATAGGGGTATTAATACCTTTGCGAAACAGTAGTACATAATTTGTTCTGTTGTCCATGTATCATGTCCCCCAGAAGCCAAACTAAATATTGTTATCATCTTTTGGCATTCTTTTTGCATGATTCTTCCATAGTTTCAGACTGAGCTGCTGAGTTGTTAAATGATTTTGCTTGATGAGTAGCATTGCCACAAAAAGTTTTTTTTTTCAGTTGGCAGTCCTTGAAGTGGGGGTAAATGATGCTTTACTGGCAATTTGTTTGGGAGGGAGAGACGTGGTATAAATAGTGCAGCCTGGGTATCATTATGTTGTGAGAGCTTCACGGAACATTGGTTAACCTGTTTGATTTGTTTGTAGCTCTCTAGAGGAGAAAGAGTGTTCTGTTTTCCCCTCTAAGAGCAATTTGATGAACAACTTGACTCAGGATCCATCCATGCATCCATCCATGTACACTGGAAAAATCTTTAAGTTGACAATTTCCAATAAGTGGATTTTTAGCTGTTCGTTTTTTCAGTCTGGAACACTTCATTCTCAGACTTTAAATGTGCAAAGCCTTCACTTTAATATATCTACTGAGCACTAAACAAAAAACCTTTATTTAGACATGATTTTGTGTTAACATAGTCTTGTTCTAGACCCAAAGATTTCACCAAAGTTTAAACCACATTTACACTGAGCAGTTTTGGCCTTATTGATAAATATTATGCTCTACACAATTAATAATGCCTAAGGGCCTCAAACAAAGTATTTATATCATCCATAAATGCTAGAAAACCAAACTGGAAAAGGCAGCATTAGATTATATAAAGATGAACAATTTTCATCCAAATTTTTGGTGTGAAAAAAATTATTCATGGAAAAAGGTTGTATCTTTAATTTGAAAGCAACAACTTACAAGAACAATGTTAAATATGAAGACAGTCAAAAACAGATATTTACCTACACTGCTTAAAAAGACACAACCTTTTTGTTTTCTTAGACTAAGATTAGAATGCGTTTAAACGTCTTGGGAAAGCCGACATCATGATTTTGCTAATTTGTGATAATCCATAACACTTTAAGTTTAATTTGGGAACATATGTGGATGTATTTCTGAGGTAGAACCTAAATATTACTGCTTTCTAGAGTTATATGATGAAACAATTGAAAGGAATTATCCAACATTTTAAGAAGATAATCTTTGGCCTCCACAAGGCCAAAGATTATCACCACAAGGTTTATTTTTAGGAACGTTGTTCAGATGCATGAAGGTGCCATGTTGATCTGTTCAAACAATTATGTTCGAGTATCGAAACCATGGGAATGTCCAGCCATGATGCTGTTCATGAAGAAGTTGCGTTCTGTGTCCCAGAGATGAACGTGTGTTGGTGTGAATCTGTCCCCGAACAAAACCTAAACTCCTCGTGAAGATGTTGGCTGAAGCTGAAAAAGGGGTGTCAATTTCCCCTTTGAAACACTTCATCCTAAATTTTTGTAGACCTGTCCAAACTGAAATTGAAGTACTTTTGACCTCATGATGTGAGGTATATTTCTGCAGGAGGGATTGGTGTACTTCAAAAATAGATGTCATCATATGGAAAGCCTATTATGTAGATGTGGGTCCGCTAAATATTCATGGACCTCACACATACCTCCAAATTTATTACAATTGGATTAAGAGAAACAAAGGCATTGCTTTTACAGTTCAACACAAATATGTGATCTCAGAGCCATACAACATCAGAAGAGCTGGAAAGGTGGCCCAGAAACGTGACTCAGTCAGACCAGATCTGGCAAGAGGAATGGGCCAAAATCCTATTGTGAGAAGATTGTGAAAGGACACCTAAATGATCCAAATTGTACAGTTTAAAAGATCATCAAAATCTAAAACAGTTGTATGAACTTATAAATAATAGTTATATCAAAAATCTTATTTTACTTTTTATTGTGTCCATGCATATGGCTGGTTTCATCGGTGTTTGCTCTTTACTGGTTCATCAAAACAATATGCATTTATGTTCAAAGTGTCATTCAACGATTGAGCTGTAGAGGCGGTGCACTGATTACACAACACTTGCTAAATATTTTCAGGGGGAAGCTGCTGAGTTTGTTTTCAGAAAAGAAACAATGGAAGTTGTTCAGCATGAATCACAGTTTCATGGATGAACTACAACACTCCAATACAGTGACTGTAAATAATAAATAAATTCAGACAACTCTAAAGGAATGACAACATAACTGTGATAGGATGACAGAGGAACCCTTGGACCTAATGATTTGTTATTGAGTCATCTGGTTATGATGGTTGTAATCAAGTGGTCCTGAATTTAATCCCTGCCCATACCACAAGTTTAGAAGTTTTTTTCTAAACTTGTTAATCTCAGCTAAAACATGTCTACACATAGACTGGCTAATATACACATAAACCTTGTTTGAATGTCTAAAACGCTTTCGTTGACCTTGACCCTAATTCAAAGGGTATGTGGATTGTTGACTGGTTGGGTTGGTGCAACTGTTGTTCTTTGATGGCAGTACATTGTCATTCCTTTAAACTGCCAAACACTGCTCTCTTTATTTTCATGAAAAAATGGCTTCAGAAAGAGATTTTAACATGTAAAGCATAAGCAAGACGTGTTAGCTTATTTTTTTTCTAGCTAGGACAAACTAGAACAATGTATAAACATAATTAAAGATTGCACACTGCTACATTTAAGTTGGTTGTTATCACGTATTTGATCGGTAGCTGCAGTTTGATTCCAATATTGGTAAAGCAAACTAGTTATTAGCAGTGTATTAAAGCCCACAACTCTCAACTTCGAGTAGACCACTATACAAATGGTATTCACATCCCACACCGTACATTTACCAGTATAGAGAAGGTTCTCCTTTTGGTTATTGGTTGATTCTTGTCTAAATGCTGGCTTGGAAACTGGAAAGGAAATCCATCCATCCATCCATTGTCTATACCCCCTTATCCTTGCAGGGTCACAGGAGAGCTAGTTCCTATCCCCTGTGGTCATTGGGTGAGAGGCCGGGCCGTTCACTAGTCCATCACAGGAAAACATAGACACAAAGGGAAAAATAACCACTGGAAATATCATGTTTTACAAAACCATAATCTTTAGTCTCTTTTGGGATAAATATTAATTTTAATTTTAAGACAAGCTAATTGGGCTAAGGGAGAAAGTTGGGGGAAATTATATTTCATGTTAGTGCTAAAACAAATCTTGTCAAACGTTAGGACTATATAATAATAATGCAAAGTATAATACACACCCCAAAGCCAGCTCATGCCTCGGCAGTTGCTACTGCAGCCTAAGAGCACGTATATGAAGAGCTGATCTTTTATGCATTCATTCCTGCAAAGGAGTTTGAAAATGCTCAGCAGATTGCATCCCAATGAGTAAACTTTTCCGTTCTCTTTGGCCCGTAGCCCAACCCTTTTTAATGCTGGACATTAAGAGTGAGAAGTTACAGTAAGGGCAGATAATAAACCATGCTGCTGACTGGCCATATAAACAGGATGCTGAATTGTTTTAAGACATTGAGAGATGGTCACACCTACATTGTTCGGGCATTGGAGCAAACTGATAATCTAATACAGATGAACACAAAAACATACTCTTTTAAGGGCAAAGATGAATTTCAGTCAACCGTTTTCCTATGCTATTACAAAACCTTTATTTATTTCAGCCATATAGGGTGGACCTACTGGTGCGCTACAGATCACTGTCCTGCTTATAACCCAGGTGAACTTGAGCTTAAAATCACAACTTTTGGCTGGACAAACTCCTTCTGGATTTTCTGGTAGAGAGCAGAATTCATGGTTCCATCAATTACAGCAAGGTCCCGAAGAAGCAAAGCAGCCTTAGATCATCCTATTACCACCAGTATATTTGACTGAGATGTGCTCTTTTTCTGAAAGGCTATGATAGTTAGTAGCCAAAAAGTTCCACTTTTGTCTTACTAGATAAAGATGCTGTTTGGAAATATGAGAGGGTTCTTTGTGTTCTTTTTGATCAGCAGTGGTTATTGCCCTATGAACTCATTCATGGATGCCATTTTGCCCAGTCTCTTTCTTATTGCTGAATCATGAACACTGACCTTAACTAATTAAGTGAAGCCTGCAGAGCTTTAGATGATGTTCTGATATATTTTGTAACTCCCTGGATGAGTCATAATGGACTGTTTGTTGAAACATTTTGATAGGTGGCCCACAAGGGCTGCATAATATTAGGAAAGCATGCAATATGCTCAAATATGGTTGAACGTTTTGATAACTGTATGACTTGTGAGGAATAAATAACAAAACAATGTTCATGTCTTCTGCTTTGCATTCATGACAAACATAGAATCCAGATAATGAGCAGTATATCCACCTACAGGCAATAAATACAATTCTTGTTTCCATCTCAACAGAATGGTTTTGATTAAAAAGTTTATGCTGTTTTGGCATTTTAAATAACTTAGTTGTAGTTCCATAATGCCATTACCACCTTACTACCTCTAAACCTATTAAACTGAACTGCGCTTAACTTTTTGTCTTGCATTAAAAACGTGTTACAAAATGTATTAATTTCATTTTCATTTCCCTTTACTTAACCAGTTGAAAACCCCACGGAGATCAAGACCTAATTTGCAAGGGGGACCTGGGCAGAACGTCTGCAGCACACATCAAAAATAGTTACATAAGTCCAACACATTTTAAGAGATAATAAAATTATAAAATAAATATATAAAATACAATTTAAGAGCGTTGGCACTGATTAATATTATTCTATTATTATATTACAAGTATAAAATGACTGAATGCATTGTACTTAAAAACTAAGTAATGCTTATTGCAGGCATTTCTTCTGCTACAATAATAACAATATATTTGTGATATATTGCACAGCCCCATAGACCCCTCATGAGAGTTTCACCACTGTTCCATCAACCCTTTCTTGACAAATAGATGTCCTTGACCTTGTTTGTCATCTTGGAATTGTGCTGTTACTTCATCAGAAGTTTTAGTCTGCTTCATGTTCTCAGATATTGCTATTTAAGTCATTTCTTGATGTTACAGGTCAAGTAGTAAACAGGGTGAGCATGGCTCATTAAATTGCACCGGAAATATGTGTAATGTACGTAACGGGTAAAACAGCAACAACGGAAGTAATCTGTAAGTCTACAGATACGTTTTCATGACACTGTATAAACTAGGGGTCATTATTTCTAGAAGATGACCTTTATGTTACTGTTCTGTTCTCCTCTTTTATTTTTTCCTACACCTGGACTACTGAGCTCTCTTTTCTGACAGCACATCAGGTATGAGGCTAACGCATGTAAATGATGCTTTCATTTTGCCAAGCTCTGAAACTGGATTTAAGATTGATACATGATCGTTGCCCTGGTTTAGACGACCACATAGAGCAGAGACGTCATTCTGTTTTACTGCATGCTTTCTCCAATGAGCAGACTTCTTTAAATCTTTTAAAATAGCACTTTAAAGAAATCTTCCTCAAAATTATATTATACACACAAAACCCCATCAGTAGTTCCCAGCTCTTTTTTTTAAATCTCTTTTTATGTCCGACTTCTAGGCTTCCCACATTGGCTTGAAGATTTGCACCTGCCTACATGTGGTACTGTATCACATAAATAACACAGGACACATAGACACTCAAGCACACTGAGGCATGTTAATTTCTGAACTGACAATGAAAGGATGAGTAAATTTAAACATTATGTTCAAAACGCATCATTCACATCCTGGTTGAATTCACCTAAAATCATAAGTAATTGTTTAGACAAGTCTTTTTTTTCAAGTTGTGTATTGCTTTTTTTCTAATTTTATTTACTCCTTTTATCATGGCAGCCTTTCATTTCCTATTTACCTATTGAACCATGAGCAATTAACAAAATGAACAAATGCTTACCTTATTAATTTTAGGTCCACTGCTTTCTTTCATCTGACCTTCAAGAATCACCAACCAGGCTTTGGTGTTATCATGAGTTAAATAATCTACTTAGGTAAATAACAAATGTGTCTAAAAGTCATGAAATAAAAAGATAACAATACCTTCAATGATATAAACTAAAATCAATTTGTGGTGATATTTTAATTCCCACAAATTATTTGTTTTTAAATTTGTCAATAATGAAATATGTGTTATGCTTCACTGGATGGAGCAGGAGAAACGTTATTGCCTTTATGAAATCAGGTTTTCTTTACAACATTTAACCCCATCAGTGCGCATTTTAACACCAACATATGAAATACTGAAGGTAGGGTTAATATATTATATAAAACAAACATGGGATTACAGATGCACCAATCAGAATTTTATGGACATTTTCCAATTTCTAGTTTTTGTAAAGCTTTTAGGTTTTGACTTA
This sequence comes from Fundulus diaphanus, assembly GCA_037039145.1. Classification (NCBI taxonomy): domain Eukaryota; kingdom Metazoa; phylum Chordata; class Actinopteri; order Cyprinodontiformes; family Fundulidae; genus Fundulus; species Fundulus diaphanus. Next base: position 24,132,462 of record CM073129.1, on the reverse strand, counting down.
TTTTCAAAACTACATTATAACAGCAACATTGAACATTCTTTTTCTCACCCATTTCCATTGCAGCTTGATTAATTATGTATAATAAGAGAAGACACAATGTCACACAGTTTTGTGACAGAGCAGTAAAACAAGGTTTTTATATTTTTTTCAAAGTAAAATACAAAAAGGTTACAAAGTTAGCACTTTACAACAATTTTAGTATCTTTTAAAATGATTTTTAAAATGATTACTAAACGCTTGATCTGGTCATGTCATTCAGATTGGGGCAAACGGCATTGACTGCACATGTGTGCTGTGTGTCTCTCATCCTGTAATGCAGAAAGACTAACAGCATGTGGTGCTGAGCCTGTAGCCTTATTAGGAAATGTGGTACTGTACTTTTTGGACACTGGATTATAAGGCGCACCGTTAACTAACGTGTATTTGTGAGTCTTTGTCCACATATAAGGCACACCGGATTATAAGGTGCACTAAATATTCCTCCCAAGTGTGTAATATCATTCCACCCCTTCACATACACAGATATTTCTAGAGAGAGAGAGCTATCCGTCTTTTTTTTGTTTTTCTGCTGGACTACACTGCCCTGTTTCTAACATAAGGCCAAAATAAACGTAACTTTTATATTTAATTAATTTACTAGGTTTATTGTTGCTAGTGCGTACTCCGGGCACGTTTTACCCTTCATAGTCAAGCGTACTGTTGACTAATTTCTTGTGCCAAATTCCTACAATTCCCACACTTTCTGTCAGTGGGACAAAGTGGCGGAACGGATGGCAAAATGTGTGATTAGCTAGCTGAGCACCTAGAGCCGTTTGTTTTCCAGCAGGCTCCCACCTGTCAGTGAGAACAGAGAGGGACTGTGATGCTGCGCATCCTTGCAACCGCCTGCTCGGAGCAGCTCAGTGTATCAAGCTCGGTGTTACATATAAAACAGTTTGACCTAAAGACTTCTTGCCTCCGAGAAGTTTATAGTGTGAAACTGCATATGTGGTCATCAAAATTGAGCTCTGCACATAGTACCTGTATGCACGGAGTCCGCGCAGAGTCCACCACAGGGCCGCGTGGACCTCCGCGGAGTGAACTACGCCCGAGTATTTGGGTGCCTTTACATGAATGCACTTCTAGTTTCCACATTACGGTCAGGCAGTGTTGTAGACAGCTCAGGGGTCCGATCAGGTAGTGACACAGTGTACCGTATGCTCCGAGTATCCATATAAAACACACCGGATTATAAGGCGCACCATCAATTTTTGTGAAAATTTAAGGATTTTAAGTGCGCCTTATAGTTCGAAAAATACGGCAATGTCTTAACCGACCTGGTCCATTCTGGGTGCTCGAAGACACAGAACCAACACACTTAATTGTTTTTCTACCACAGACAGAAATACAACGTCTTTGTTTTTTTTTAAGGAAATTTGACATCTCTTTGCATGTCAGAGTGGTTCTATTCTGAATAAAGCCTGTTGCATTCATTGATTGTGACCACATAAATGATGTATTCTTATTATAATTTTTTTCAGTCTGAACACACTTCAATCCAGTCAATAAAACATAGCTACTTTTACTCTTTAATAGCCTCCACCTAGTGTTGTTAGAGGAGCAGAAAAAAAGATGAGTCTGCCTTGTCACTGACCAGAGCTGAAAAAGCTAAAAATTGTCATCATCCTGTCTATATATGACTTACTTTCTGCATTTTGCCAAGGCAGATAAGGATTGGAGAACAGATTTGATTTTACTAGTCTCAGGGGCTTTATTTTGCTGTGGTTTAAAAAATGTAACTGGCTCCTCCATTTCTGTTTGACTTGCAAATTAAAATGTGTGGATTCTCTGCAAATACCAGAATTAGATCACGGAGGATCAAAAATCGTACAACATTATTTTCCATACTTAAGACACACACAGATGTGGTTGTCAATAGCAACTGTTTCAAGAGTCCTAAAAAAGGGCTTTTTATTGCATCTTTTCACTGTAGATAACTATGAAAATTGTGAGCAATTGGCAGGCATTTGCATCATTTTGCTTGCTTTTGTGTCTTGTTTACTGGCTGCGTTGATGTTGCTATTGTGTCTTTATTTTTATAAAAACGGCTTCAGGAAGAAGTATTGCTAAATGCAGAAGATCAGCAGGCTGTTTGAACATGTTGGCTTTTTGTGTCAGAGAAAACAAACTGTCCCCCTGTCTGAGGTTCAATCATCTTCAGCATTTTCTTCCATTTACTTATCTCACATTTCTTAACATTAAGCGTAGAATTTAAGTGACAGAAAAGAAGAAAAGAAAAGGGCAGACAAAGAGTGTAGCTGAAAACAAAGTCCGGATAAAAGGAGATGATAAAGTCATGAAAAGGTCAAGAAGACAGGATAATCTGGGATGTGGAGGTAGGGCATGTAGCCTTTGGAGAGAAGGACATGGATGCTGATCTACAGCTAGTAATGAAAGCAAAAGTAATGAGTACCTATCAGTTGTTGGTGAGTTTTAGTGTGAAGAGAGCAAAGTGGCACAGAGAAGAGCCTTTGAGGAGACAGGGATGAAGGCGTTTGTAATCCGTCAGATGGCTTGGAAGGAGAGGAAGGGCTTTGGAGTAACGGGAAAATGTATGTGTTTGGCTCTTATTTTCCTTCAAATGTTGAGTTAAAAGCTATTGTGGAGAATGAGTATTGTTGATTTGTCTGAATCAGCACCCACACTTCTGCATACAGAAGCATGTGGCGTTAAAAAAGGACACAATGTTAAAATTTACAGAACATATAATATACACTGAACGTCAGTGGCGGCTGGTGAAAAACAATCTTGGTGGGGCTGGCCAATAGATTTCCCTGCCTAACCCAGTACATGCATTCAAATTAAAAGTCGGAAAATTACTACGATTCCACAATAAGCATTTAATTAATAAAAAAACATTGTTCACAAAGGATTATTTTGGTGTTTTTGTATTATTAATCCTTTTCACAGACTCATGCCAGAGGGTTTGCATACATTGTACATGTACGTATATTATTACGAAACGAACGTTTACGTCTTGACTTAAGTATATATCCTAATTTTTTATTTATATAATTATTTAAGTAGAACAATGAATAGTGCAAAATTAAGTTGTATTTACCGGAGATGAAGTGTAGACTGCAAATTCTGTCGTGGTATGATGGCTCCCACAGTCGATTGGGATTGTCTGCCTGCATCCTTTTCATTGAAATTATCCATTTCTTTCTTCTTTCTTCGTCCTTCGGTAAACGAAAAAAATGTACATCCGACGATTTGGAATGCCTCTGTGGGCAACTGGCAGCACAACAAGTCGTAGGCATTGTTTAGATTCCAAAAATAAACTAAAAGTACGCTCTAATTCACCCGTTTTGTCACGGTGGTAAGCGAAAACAGTACCACCGTTACCCGGATGTAGCACGGATGTAGCTCGTGACGTCACGCGTGAACTGGTCTATATCACTATGTAGCAGGGGCAAAGACTCCAGGAGCCCCAAAGCCATTCATTTTGGCGATGCTGATTGGCCAAATATTTATACATTTTCCCTAGCAACAGTATACGATTGGTTATTTCGCTACACTTGTAGGGCTCGTTGAGTGATAGCCCCACAAGAGAAATGATACGTTCTGTCGGTGTTAATGCACTGTTAAATGAGAGTCAATTGGTAGAGTCAGTTAGTAGGAGTGGTTTAATAATTCTTATTACATGCAGCCACGTACTATTAAGTAAAAACTGACATTAATAATACTTTTAAAATCTATATATATTTTGACTTTTCCCCTCCACATCTAGGGAGGGCAGCGTCCGAGCGCCTCCTATGGGCCAGCCGCCACTGCTGAACGTCTCATTTACGTTTCATATTTAGTTCAAATATTTTTACTACATAATTTAGAAACTGCAGATGTTTTGCTGTTTATTTAGATTAAGCACACACAATAGTTATTTTCTCTTTTGCACTTATCTCAGCCTATTCCATCTTTTGCAAAGCTCTGAAATGCTTACCTTTACTGGGACGTAGCCTGATAAGAATTGTAATAAACAGCTCTGGGTTAAATAACTCTCCATTTTAAATGAAATGCAGCTCAGCCCAACATAATTTTGATGTGAAAAAACATAATTTAAACAGATGTGTTCAATTGTTGATTAATTTTGTATTATTAATTAATATTATTTGTACAACAAACACATTAACACCTCTTTACATCCTGAATGGTCATTAACTAAGAACAAATGATCAGAATGTACTTTTCTCAGATTTTTGTAAAGCTTTAAACTACTGATACCGATTAGAATTGCTAATTTTGGGGATGTTTTATTAACTAAATGCTTCAACACTAAGATTAGTTATATATGATATAATATGATTGTATTATATACATAATATGATTGAATTTGACTTTGTAAAGTGCCTTGAGATGACATGTTTCATGAATCGGCGCTATATAAATTATCTAGCCCAAATTTGCCAGTGAGCTGTGTTGTTTTCACTGTTTCATAAAAATGTTACTTTTAGTGTCAGACCAGTTTGGTCACTGATGAAACTAGTTAAGTGTAAATTCGGTTGGTTCTGGTCGTTAGTATACATTTCTAATATTAGGTTCTGCATTTTATAATTTTTTTAAACTATAGACTGCCTCTGTTTGTAAACCTTTTCTTGTTATTGCCTTTTTATTGCAAATCAGCATTTCTGACAATTATTTTGTATGAAACATTTAAATGTCAGACATGAGTCTATGGCACAGCACACTCTGCCATATTAAATAGCACCAAAAGGAGAATAATATATGTCTCTGCAGTCATCATATAGATTTTTTATCAACAGCTCCATAATCCATTTGAAGTTTGCTTTAATTTTTGATAATTGATATAGAGTCAGATGGTTTTGTTAATTCCATTGGATTAACAAAATCTGTGGGATCATAGTTGTCATCTATTATTAGTTTGAACAATTATTATACTTTATACATATAATATGCATCTTATGCTCTACAACTATCTAGCCATTAGGGGTTATGTTTCTTCACTTAATAAATATCCACACAACAAACATTTGGACCTGCAGATGGGATCATCCGGACTGACTTTCATTTCATCAAGGACTCGTACAGGTCTAGAGTGGGGAAAGGGGCAATTAACAACTCTGCAGACCCCACACACCTTGGACACACACTGTTTAGACTTTTTCAGATAGGCGCTGCAGTGCATTATTTGCAAAAACCGGTTGCAACAGAGGAATGGCTGTATATGCCCATGCATGTATGCACTATTCCTTTTATTGCTATTCTACTTCCTCTAAAGTTTTTATATTTATAATTAATGTTTATTTGCTGTGAGCACTTGAAGTCAAATCCCTTGTTTGTGCACACAATCTTGGCCAATAAATCTGAGTCTGATGGAGGAGTATTTAAAAGAAGAATGTATGACATTGATGTGCTTTATTCATTGAACAAAAAAAGATTCCCAGTGGCCCTTTTTAAAATGCTGCACTTCAGTCATTTTCCCTCTGGCTTTGAGTGTATGTTTATAGAACTACTCATAAAAGTTGTTGAATTACATAAGATTTCTTAAATTAATTCAAAACAAAACTTAACTGCACCATAAAGGATGTGCTTGTATTATTTGTTATGTATATTTTCATTTTTTTCTTGCTATTGTTTTTTTTCTTTTCTGAATTGGTTAAGTATTTCAAATATTTAGATATTCAGGGCAAGTCAGTTTAAATATACACATGTTTTATACATTTATTTATACAAATGCTGTGTTGTAATACAACCATAATGAAACCCAACAAAATGTAGATTTGTATATTAAATCAGGATATCATAATCAGACTCCAGTTCTAATGAACAGAAAGTTATCTTTGCCTTTTTTCCACAGGGCATTTGCATTTTTTTTCCAAACAAAAACTGACTCCCTGCAAAAAGCTGTGTTGTGATTATGTATATTTGAAACTATAACTAACTATCCTTTCTATTCAAGTTTTAGTCCTTTTTGTCACATAGGACTCTTACTGTAGCTCTCTTAGTTAGCATTGCTAATTTACATAAATAACATCCCTTTTCATATCTCACTGTATCCAAGCAATACCGCACCTCTAAGCTGCAGCACGCTGTTCAAGAGTACCGGTGAATATCTGTTATGAGTAAAGCTTCAGTTAAAGCCTTTGAAGTGCATAATGTTTCTGGGTTCAGATTCATCATTGTACTGTTTCTCTGATAAGAACTGAGGTGCAACTTTCTCTCTCCTGAAGAGCTTTTATCCCAGTCACAAAGAGGCTGTTAAAGTAGCTGTCCACTTTAAAAACTGGAGTGCTTTCAGGCACCTTTCAGAAACCCGAGCAAGTTGGACATCTTTCACTCTCGGTTTATAGAATCGATGTGTACATACTTTTGATGGCTTCTCTGAAAATTACATTCACCAAAAAAGTCTGCAGCCTTTTACAGCAGCTCATTGTCTCCTGAGGCCTGATACCAACTAATGACATCTCAGCCTACACACTTCCTTGAATGGACTGTTCACACCTTTGGCAGCCTCTCATTACAATATGAACTGACGACGAGGCATCTTGAGATCTGGGATTGGTTAGAGTGGGTGGCTGAACGTTAAGAACTGGCTTCACGCATTCACACTCTACTCCATTAATTTCATTAATCTGCTAGGTATTTGCAGGGTGCCTTGAATTGGGGTATCGAGGCAGGTGAAGCGCTCAGGAAGGGCCTGGCTTGGCATGGCGGTGATTAATGCCTGAATACATGGGCATTATCTCAAGTCCGGCAGGCTCAAAGACCAGTGAATGTCTGTAGAAATAAAAGCGAATAACAGGCGTAAGAAAAGTGGAGCATTGTGTCTATCTGCAGATTGCAGGCCGTGCTTGGGCAAATGGGCAGTGTGGTAAAGATTCCAGCAGCAGGTTCTATTCATTTCTTAATCACCTTCCACGACTCATTACGGTCTTCTTTTGTTCCTCCCGCCTCTTTTTCCTGCACTGCGCCAGCTGATAAAGTGCGGTTGGCTCAGGAGAGAGACAAGCCGGGGGAACCCCATTTAACAGTGACAGAAAAAAGACAGAAAATGTGCCAAAGAAAAGAACAGGTAACGATGGAGTGTAGGAGCCAGAGAACCCAGGAGATGACAGATTTTAAAGAGAAAAGGACAGGAAGGGACAGGACAGAATCAGCAGTAAAACCACAAATGCATGTCACCTGAGTTTCTTATTTGCACCAATGGGATATTTAACATAAAGAACAAGTCACTGTGGGGGACTTTGTGTTATAATCACATAGAGATCAGCATAAAATATATTTTAACTTAGCACAGAAGAGCAGTTCTTTTTATGTAATAGATTTATATAACATGATGTTTCTATGTATGTTTTGCTGATTGAATGTGTTCAATGTGATTCAAAGGTAAACTAATATTTGTTGGACTGAACTTTTCAGAGAGAAAATCCCAACTGTTGCTTTTGCTATGGACCAACAATGAGCTTTCCTTGTATTATGACATCAGTGAAGAAACAACCGCCCATTTTTGTTCAAATCCACAGACTCTTAAATGCAAAACTGTATTTTTGGTGCCCAGAGCACATGGTAGTTTGTGCAACTATTCTGATAAAGTCTAGTGAGCAACAGAAAACAAAATTATGATTTGACTTTGCCATCAGGATATTTACATAAACTTTGTGGAATATCTTGTGATAGAATTAAATGTTTTTCTTTAATCATGTTAGAATTCACAACAAAAACAGTAGCCAAGCTCCAAAATTTCCCCCACAGAGTGAGTGATGTAAGGGAAGCTTAGCTGTAGCTTCTCCTGAAAGAGCAACATTGTTTGGTTTTATCCGCGCTGAGAAGAGGCACAACAGGAAAGTTTCATGTGCAAAAGTATGCATGTAGGTTTTGCTGTGAAGTTTATCCAAATGACCAAAGATCAGCAATAGGATTAGGAAATTTAAAATGCTGAGGTTATTAGTTTGAAAAATATATATTTTTTTGCATTAAGCTGCAAAACAATAATCTTAAAAGGTTAGATTATAATTGAACAGTTACGATTGAATAGACGTTGTGAGCAATATTTCAATAAGTTGCTGTCATTGTAAAACTATCTTCAATATGTCAGGCCTGCTGATTTCCCTTTACTATTTGGTTCTTCTAGCTAAGCAAGCTAAATTTGATCATTATCATATTTTTCAGATTGGTTTTGCTTTTGCAAACATATCTTGTCTTTCAATAGACCCAAAAACCACCCCTTTGTACCTAACACATTTTTCATAGATTTGACCAGTAAATGAAAAATGTTAAGAGTTTTATTCACTCATGCAACATAAATGTTGTACCACAACATGTTTGACTCCACATGCCATAGTTCACTGTTACATATGCATGGAACACAATATTGTGTGCCTTAGAATTTCAACATGCATGCCATTATAGCCTCTAAAAGCATTCCATTGCTTTTAGATTGACGCTAAAACTTTGGTTTGGGGAAGTATTGTATCTGCTGAAGAAATTCAATTTTTTTTACAACCTTCTAATCCCCTTGGTAATTTATGTGACATCAACTGTAAGATCCCAGGTGGATCTAACCCCTGATAACAAAGATGTTGTTACAGTCTTGTAGTGAAGATCACATTGCTAACAGAAGTATTTTTACCTTAAGTCCCAACATTAAGTCAAAAAAAGATGGGGAAAAAAATCCCCATCTTGTAGTTTACAACTAGTTGTAAATTGTATCATTTAAGTTATTTCATGGTAACCTCAGATAAATTGACGTTAAAGCCAAAGTTTAAACACAAAACATTTACCCAACTTAAAATTTATATTTGTAACTTGAAATAGTTCATGCTACCGTCAAGCTATCTATGGCAAGAATTTAAGTCTACATTTTACATTAAATTACCTATTTAATGCTTTGGGTAAAATTAGAGTCCTGTTTGATCACAGCTAAAAAAGACTAAATTTAAGCAACAAGAAGTTGCAACATCACATATCCAGAACAAAAACAGCACAACTATTAATAAGCATTATTAATAGTTATCCATGAAGCATACAATGTAATTATGAACAAAAATGTAGTTTTTGTTATGAAGATACCTTCCCCTTCGATCACTGTTGTGGTTAACTGCTCGAGGTCGGCCTTTATTTATCTTTTGACTTTTGCTAGACTCCTTTTAGGTTTTTAAAAATAAATAAACAGTATTCCATGCTCTAAACGTTCGGGATACCATGTGTCTTAACTGTACTTTCCCCACTGAAAGCGGTTAACCATTTTACAGATGTTTTTATTTTACAAAATCCCTCTGGACGCAATGCATTCGTACTGTAAAATCCCGGCAATGTTGTTGGATCTAAAGAGCGGCTTCTGTAGGTGAGCGGGACAAAAAGCAATTGATAACATTGTGAGTGATAACTTAACATTTTCACCATTAATAAAGATGATTTAGAAAGTTTAATGGAACTAAGTCATGTAAATTCATGTAAATTCTCATTTTCTCCCAGTTATTACTTCTCTTTCTTTGTCTTGGTTCCTTTCTCTTTCCTCTCGCTGGGCAACGAGTACGGATGGTCTTCCGTTTCAATAGAAAATGACAAGTAGAATCATGTACGGCCATTTTTGCTTGTTTTGTACTCCTCCACCGACAGCGCATCTTCAAATAGAAGACAGATAGGTAAAATGCACAAGTTTGTCGCCTTTCAGCTATCAAAGTTGGCGACAACATGCCGTCTTCCATTGGGTGCACCATATCCTATGTATTTATTAACTATTAATTCGCGTTGAGAACATTTCTTGTTGCAATTGTAATTAGATCTTGGCAGAATATGTATTTATGAAAGCAATACTTATACAATATTTTTGTTAGTAAAAAGCCAAATTAGTGACACACTGCCCCTTTAAAAATTTTGTGTCTTAAAATTGCAGTAAAATAACACAGAAGTTGATCACGCCTTCATTAGTATTGTGATTCTGACACACTTAATTTATTTAGTACTTCAGTGAGATGCTGATGTCTCTCAAAATGTTTTTTTAATTGAAATCTATGTAATTTTTTTCCCAGTTTCTGCAGGTCGGCTTCAATGTTTACGCCAACAAGGGGTTAGCCAGGTTAATATGGGAGAATTTGTTTTGTTTAGAAATTGAATACCTTACATTTTGAGAGCAAGGTTTTGTCATTTTGTTTTACTGCTCTCACTCAAAACTCTGCTATCATACATAAATGTTTTGCTTGCTTAGAAATAGGTTATGACCCCCTTAAAACTATATCTCTGCAGTCAGATGTGTTGTCTGTTGTCAGACAACTTCAGTGGCTTTGTAGTGGCTTCGACTGCAGCTAGACCATTTTCACTACTCTGGACTCTGGAGAAAACAGCATGGAAAATGCTGAACTGGTTTCGCTGATGGCGTTACACCTCCTTAGCCCTTTTAAAACCAGCCCTACCCTAGTCCATCCGCTTGGCTCCTGCGGGCTCTACTCTGTTGTACACCTGTTGGTATAAATAAAGAAAATAAAAAAGCACAGCTTCTCTCTGCCTGCGCAGAGACCACAGTGGTGGTGGGGAACAGAAGCAAAGAGAGGAGATGAGACTGATCTGTCTACTCCAAAGTTTGGCTCATGTAATTTCAATTTAGAGCATCATGAGTATGTTTATGCCTCAGACATGGGGAGAATGACAAGGGGGATTTTTAAGTACAATATTGAGGATTTTAGATTGCAGCAAAATGATGTTTATAGATTATAGGATAAACGCGCCGCACTGATTCTGTTCTTCCTCTGTTTTCTCTACTGCTGCAGAAGAAAAGTGGCCGGCTTTGTTCTGCGAGCCCACACACACACACACACACACACACACACACACACACACACACACACACACACACACACACACACACACACACACACACACACACACACACACACACACATCATTGTTTTAAATACTTACTGAAGACCATGTCTTGACTTCCATTGACTTCCATTCATTTGCAACGGTTTTATGGCCTAACCCTGACCCCAACTCTAAACATAAAATGAGTCATTTATCGGCTTGTTTGTTTGTGCTTTTGGACTTTGGACTGTCTGCCTTTACTTTCTGCTCCACTCTTCTTCTTGTATGTTTTTTTTTTCTTTTTTTTCTTTTTCCGGTTGGCAAAAAACTTGGGTTCTGCTCCACGCTCCTGCCACTGCTAAGTCCTCCCTAATTAGTTTCACCTGCTGATGCTAATTAGGCCCGCGTTTCACCTGTCACTGCAGCTATTTAATCCTGCCTCTCACAATCATTCCTTGCCTAAACGTCTCGTTTGCTTTTCCTGTGTGCTGCTCCCAGTGCTTGTGTGCTCAGCCTTGCCAGAACTCTGCTTGTATTTGACCTGCCCTCACTTACGAGAGTTCCAGTGACTGTGTGCTTGTTGTTTTTTGCTCTGCGTTTCTCTGAGGTCCTGTGCCTGCTCTGTCCACTCTGCTGAGCCATCAGCCTGCTAGTTGTGGTCATTATTCAGTGTTCCTACAACCATTTCAGTCATCTAAACACTGCTCAGTCATCTCTAGTCTGTTCTGTTTGTCACCATCAATAAACTACAATAAACATCAATAAATTACAATAAACCTTTTAAGGCAAGGCACATTTATTTGTATAGCACGTTTCAGTACAAGGACAACAGAGTGCTTTACATGATTAAAACATCCAAAAATAAAATCAGAATAAAAGCAAGTTGGAATAAAATGTAGAAAAATTTAAACCAAATAAAACATGGGGAAATGGAAACTAAAAGCAAATATTAATGCTTTTAAAAACAGCAGTTTTACAGTTTTCTGGAAGTTTGTTCCAGATAAGTGGAGCATAGGAACTAAATGCTGCTTCTCCATGTTTGGTTCTGGTTCTGGGTATGAGGAGTAGGCTGGAGCCAGAAGACCTTAGTGGTCTGGATGGTTGATACACTGATAACAAGTTTTTAATGTATTTAGGTGCTAAACCATTCTGTGATTTATAGACTAACAGAAGTATTTTAAAGTCTATTCTCTGAGATACAGGGAGCCAGTGTAAGGACTTTAGAACTGGGGTGATGTGCTCTACTTTCTTAGTCTTAGTGAGGACGCGGGCAGCAGCGTTCTGGATCATCTGCAGCTGTATGATCGACTTTTTTGGCAGACCTGTAAAACACTGTTGCAGTAATCAATTCTACTAAAGATAAATGCTTGGATTAGTTTTGTCCAGATCCTGTGGAGACCTTAGTCCTTTAATCCCGGAAATGTTCTTCAGGTGATAGAAGGCCGACTTTGTAATGGTGTTTGGATGCTTTTGGAGGTTCAGGTCAGAGTCCATCACTAGACCCAGATTTCGGGCCTGATAAGTGGTTACTAGCTGAAGCTGTGTGCAAACTCTTGATCGCTCCTCTGTCAGTAAAAAAATTATTACTTTAGTTTTGTTTTCATTCAATTGAAGAAAATTTTGGCACATCCATGCATTCATTTCTTGTAAGCATTTACTCAGCGCTTGAATGGGTTCATAGTCACCTGGTGACATGTTGATGTAAGCTGTGTGTCATCTTCGTACTTATGGTAACTGATGTTGTTTATTGTGATCTAAGTTAGAGGGAGCATGTAGATGTTGAATAGGAGGGGACCCTAGATGGACCCATGGGGAACATTTTAAGCGCAACACCGTGTCTGGCTTGACTTCAGGTTTCCAGATGCAGTCATAACAGGATCTGAATTAAATGCAGCGTGCACGCCTGCGTCTAGAATGCTGAAATGTCGAGAGATGCACATGCACTGCAAGTACATAAATACAGTGTAAACACAAAAAGTACTCCAAACACAAAAAAGAGGCAAACACACACACAATGGAAAATGGAGCAAAAGAGAAACGCTGCAAGACTTAGACATGCAAAGTGCTAATATGCTGCAAACACAAATGATGCTGACACACACACATGCAAAGGAAAAATGCTGCAAGTTAAGAAAAGCTGCAAACTAGCTCCGCATAAAGGAAGTACTCCAGACCTCTAGGGGGAGTCGACCACCAACAAAGTCATATGGTCTACAGACCTCAGACTGCAGTCTGTGTTGCTGGGACATTTATTTGTGTTCTAAATATTAGAGTGGAAACATTATTCCCAATACACTGGGGCTGCGGATCATATTTGATAAAAATGTGTTTATTCAATATAAAATGTCTACAATGGTTTATAATAAAGTTTTGCACGTAAAGCAAACCAAACAGGAGTAACATTAGCAGTTTTAAAGCTGCATGCTAACGTGGGAATGCTACATCTTATCCTCCAGCTTCAACAAAGCAGGAATATCACTGTTTCAGGACTTACTCCTATATTTCCAACCCCCCCCCCCCCCCCCCCATTTGTAGCAGATGTAATTTGGTCATTTTGTTTTATCTGGTATCTGATGGTATGAGTTGAATGAGCTGTATTGTAGAGTTGATGGAAATTTTAAAGATATTTTAAGTGACTTGGAGGAAAATATGGGGCTGTAAATGTTTTGACTGATGACCCGGGATTCATGATTTTCTGTGGAAGACATAATAATTGTACATTTCATTTTATTATTTTCATGTGAACAGAGTACTGCATGTTTGTATGACCCAGTTAAATGGGCATATTGCAGTAATTTAGTAAAATGCTAATTTAAACAAAACAGTTGATGTCATGCGTCAATTGTGCCAAAACAAATAACTAAACATTTTATTATACAAGGCCTTTTATTATACAAAGCAGGAAACTGAGGCGAAAAAACTGAGGGAAGAATTTTAAAGGCAAAAATCTTTATAGAATGATAACTTAACACAGAAAAAAAATCCAGTCCTATGAAAGTTTTGACTATGGAATAGAAGTTGGGTCATTTATTTATTTATTTTTTTTTTACCAAAGATCAGATGAAGGCCACTGGCTTTAAGAATAATAGAGGCATTAGGTGGAACAAATGCACATAAAAAAATCTGTTTTTCTGCATGATCAACAGGCTATATGCTGCTTCAGGACCTGAGTCTTCCTCTCCATGACATCAAAAACCAGCAAAGAAGACTGCAACACATTAAGCTGGAACCAGGTGTCTTAGTTCTGGATGAAATGGCAATCACACTAAGCGTGAAGCTGCACCCAGGAACAGGGAAGCTTTTTGGACGTGACATTGCCTGGGCATAGAGGAGAGCAGCAACAAATGCACGTGTTTTTATGATGGCAGGAATCACAATAAGATGGAAGCAAGTGGTGGCTTACCATTTCAATGGCAGTTCCATTAATTGGGCAAATTACAAGCCAATCATGTATGTGGCAGGCTTTTGGAAAACCACCTATGTATCCAAGATCCAGCAAGACCAACTTAAAGGCTGGAAATTTTTTGACAAAATGTTGAGCCATCACATGGGGCGTTCAGTCTGGTCCAGAAAATTGAGAAGCTTTTCCCAACAAGGTCCGGTGCACCCTTTAGCGAGCTCTCAAATGCCACGGATACTCTAGAGAAGAAAGCATGTCTGTTTGAAATCATGCTCCCTTCAAGTCAGAATGGGCAAAGAACATAACCAGCTTTATAAAAATGCTAAAAAATCTAAAACAAATGCATTTCCTGCAGTAAATACCAACTTTGTGAAGATTATGGAGTTAAAGTACTGTTGTTCAAACACGTTGATTCAGCTCTTATTTGGAGGACAGAAAATGGCATCTTGTTACCTTGGTGATCCTGTGTAACATGCTTCAGCAGTTCATTGAAGTCAACCTCGTGTGGTTTAACTGAAAAATATTAAATAATTACTCATCTTCATAATCATATAATCTTTACTGAATATATCCCCATTTATGCTGCCATTTCTGATGGATTGTCTGTAAAGGAATCTATAAATTGAACTAAATTAACTGTGAATCTCACAGAGCAAATGCATTAATCTCTGTTATTTCACTGAGTGCAGAGATTGACACATCAGAAATGCAAACTACTATAAATTAAAGTATCAAGCACGCTAATAATAAGGATGTGTATATACTGCAGTTCTATAATATTGTAAACTTGAAGGAAAACTTACCCTTCTGTCCAAGTTTCCTTTGGGCATCCCGTTAATGTTTACTAAGGCCACCGGGTCTCGTCCCATATGACTTGGTTGATGGTCAACTCCCCTTATTGGTCTGGAACACTTCTTTTAAGCCAGTGGTTCTCAAACTTTTTCTGTCATTCCCCACTTTGGACAAGGGAGAATTTTCAAGCCCCACCTGTCCCCATCGCCCCAACACAATGCTAATGAAATATGCAACAATCTTAAAATGTTCCAATTTTATTGAAGTAACAAGTAGTATCTAAATACAAACTATCTACATCAAATAACAGCAAGCTCACAAATAAAGAAAATAAAAATGCAGCTATGTCAAAATTTGTATCAAGCTCAAAGATAGAAAAAATTAAAGTGCCACTCTGCAATATGTTAATAAAAGAAAAGAAGTAAAATCCATCTGGCAAGACAGGTCTATTTATCCCTGCATTAGTGGCTGCAATGAGCCTGTTTTGCATTGCACAGTTTCTCAAAACGGGGTTGCAGGCTTGATACTGCCACTCGCAAGTCATGCTCAATGTTCAGCTGAGATCTGTATTTTGTTTTCAGTGAAGCAACAGCCTGCCCATTGGCGCGAAACAGATGTATACAGATACAGATATATGAGCGCGACAGTGTTGCCAACTCCTCAGTAAGGAAAGTAGCTATTGGCTGTGCTAAAAGTCTCTAGAAGTCGCTGAATGACATCATCGCCTAATTTGCATTATCTGCCACACGATGTGATGTGTAAATTATTGGCGCTGTGGGAGAAATAACGTTGTTAGAGAGAGACAAAAAGTGAGTAAAAACACTCAGAATATATAGAGCTACTTTTTTCTGTCCATTAATGTTTATTTATTATTATTATTATTAATATTATTATAATTATTATTTTTATTTTATTTTTTAAATTAATGTTTAATTAATTTCAATACTAACCCTCCTCCTTTACCCGGGTTTGAGACCGGCAAAATGAACCATAAAGAGACACTATGGCGGAGTTACAATTTTTTTTTAATTTTTTTTAACATTTTCTTTTTTCCCTTGTGTTCCACCAAGGAGCCTACAAATCACGGTAAAACATGAACATGTGGCTGTGTGAATCAAACGCCGTTATTTATTTAAGATAAAATATTTCAAATTCAGTTATTTATGATCAACCTGCGCCGTCAATCCCGGCGCATGTGCGCTTCATTTGCAGTCTGGACGCTGAGGGTAAACATGCTGTGGCTCTGACTGCAGCGCTGAGAGGGACTCCTGCGGTAGCGGGAGAACGGGGTTGGGACGGGGGAGGTGCCCCACGGCAGCAGCTGCCGCTGGAGGACAAGAGTATGAATGATACGTGCTTTCACGTAAGAGTCTCCAAAATTCGCTAGATTTGTCGCTAGTCGCTTTTTTGAAAAAGAGTCGCTGGAGGGGTCTGAAATATAGCGACAAAGTCGCTGAGTTGGCAACACTGGGGCGCGAAAAGTTATCCCGTTACAAATAATATGCCGACGTCATGTCAATCATTATTTTGGCACTTCAGTTCCAGGTGAAATTTTTCTCATATCTAATGTTCTTTTAATTAGACTGCATGTAGGCTAGTAATGATTACTTTGTGGGTTTGATTGGTCTAATAAGCGGCAACAGACAGCTATAAGGACAGTTTGCTCTCACACGTTCTACATTTATAGTCACACAACACACAACACACACACACACGCCGGAACTTGGCGCGCCCCACCTGTCACGTCTCAATTCCCCACCAGTGGGTCGCGCCACACACTTTGAGAACCGCGGTTTTAAGCAGAGCTAGTTTGCAGCTTTAGTTAACTACTTGTAGCATTTTGCCTTTTCAAAATGACAAGCAGAGAGCACGTCACGCTTTGACTGTGCTCGAGCTGCTTTCGGTGGGGCACCCCGCTGCTCCCCCCGGGTGCTCTGAGTCTTAAAACAGAAAGTCAGGCAGCTAGGGAAAGGCAGACAGCCGCTGCCTTGTACCTCAAGAGGTAGATGGATGGACACTTCAGAGAAAAAAAACTTAACAGCGTTCAGTGTAAAAGGAGAGAAAGCAGCGGATCTGATACAGTGCGTCTGTGTATAGAAAGCTGAAGTGTTCTTTTTTTTCCCCTTCAGGCATGGTTTGTGGTATGAAAACAATACAATTATTTTTCGGTTTGAACCACTCTGTTCATAGTGGTCCTTAATATTAATGTTAATGTTGTCGCTCTTCAGTTTGTTTTGGACTTCCTCTGAGAAAAACCTTCTCGTTTCTCCTTGCCCCTCGGGCGATCGCTGATAAGAGGTGTGTTCAGTCAAAACTCCTCTCGGGTCAGCTCGGTTTGACCTTACTGCTCTGCAGAGCTGGAGGAACCCAGGCTGGCCCTGAAAAAAACTGCTCCTGAAACACTTGTAAGTGAGCGGAGCCATGCCGTGCATGGACAATACACGCCAGTGGGACTGAGCCTATTGATGATTTGGCTCAAGAAACAGTTGAACCGGTGCTGGTTTTGGTTAATTGCATTGAGACAAAAAAAAAAATCTCTCCTGATTTAGAAACTTGCTTTAAATGTCAGCAGTCTGACCACAGTGCAGTGCAGCTCATATGACAGTTGAAGCTTCCAATGTAGTCTCTTGTAAACGTTTTTGCATAAGGTGAAAATCCCTTTTGCGAAAACACAGATTTGTTAGAATAACAAAACAATGTGCACAATCTATAATACTGTTTTGCACACCATGCACGTGAGAAAGGCAGGTATTTTGAATATTTGCTGAGCAAAACAGGGTCATTTTTCTCACAGCCGGTGTAGCTGACATACATTTACACACAGACCACCAAAAACAAGGACTAGGAGCAGAGTTTCTTTCAAGGACTCAGTTTCTGCTTAAAAATGCCGTGACTGGGAGCTGGCTCTGATATTTAGGATGGGATAAGGACATCCCTAAAAATAATGTTTTGAATTTTTTATCATTAATGTAGTCACAATAAAAAATAATATTAGAATAAGAATCTATATTTTTACTCATCTTTTGTACTTATCAGGGGCATTCATCTTTGTCAGATAAGCAATGACATGTGTTAAAGATTTAGTTTATATCGGCCTGCTCCTATTGAAGGCCCATCTTACCCCGGTTCCGGATTTGGCAGTGAATGAGGAAAACATTGATCAAGAGGTAAAACATTGTAATATGCATATTTAATTCATAGAAATTAAATATGGAGACAGAGTTTACATTACCAATCAAAATGATTTCACCGTGCGATGGAGAAGTCTGTCTGAAGTAAGTTTTGGACAAACACTCTTTTTATCAACTTTAGAGCTCCTCCTGCAAAGCTCAGGGGGAGGATAATTGACCCCCCCCCCCCCCCCCCGGGGGGCAATGAAACGCCCTGTTATTCTACCCAGCAACAGAGGGGAGACACACCTTCTGACTGACTAAGATATTTTCTTAACACATGGTAGACTATAATATGTTTGCATTTTTACACTTTTACACTCAGATTGTTTTTTTGGAAAATGCAGGACCTGATAAAGATCGGATTGTTTATACATTAAAAACTTAGAATTAATTGAAGGTGTACTTTCTTTTTGCTATTTAAGGATCCCTATATCTGCATTACGGTCATTCTTGAGATTTCTTTGTCTTCATGAAAACAACATTCTTGTGGGCTTATGAGGAGCAACAGACAGAAGTGGGCTGAAAGCAAACAGATGAAATGATGCTCAATTTGCAATCTTTAACAGACCATCCCAAACATGATTTATCCAGTGCATGCAAATATTTTTTTTCTCCCAATTATCATTCTCCTTGAAAGTACAGTGCCGCTTTCAGAGAACCAGTGTTGCAAAACATATGATTTTATTCATCGTTCCTGAGGCTCTTCAGTATTATGAGCTCTTCATATAATCTTTGTTTGACTTGGATTTTCTGAGCTGAAGACTGAAGGAGGTAGTCAGACCTCACTTGACTTCCTAATGGATTTCAAAAGATCATTGATATAAGGAATAGTAACATTGCTGAGAAATACTCATTAAATACAAAGATTGCAGCAATAAGAAAAGGTTGCAATTGTATATTCTTTCTGACAACACTTAGCCATTTGTTTGCTCCCTTTATTGCTTGTTAAAGGAAATATATAGAGTTGTGCTAAATTATTCTGTGTTCCATACAAAATGCTGGTTCCAACCTGAGCTCACTCTTGTGTATTTTCCTAATTTACTCTGTACCAGCTTCTACTTTCCTTTATTACGCAGCAGCCATCGTGGATTTCCTCCTCCTCTGAATTTATTCCACTAGGCTCTTAAACTTTCCCTTGAGTCTCCTTACGTCTGTGAGGGCTTGTCAAATTCTTGATGCAAGGAAGATAGAATATTTTTCATGAGGCTACTGGGCAGCTCTGGCAGCCTGAAACCTGCAGAAGTGTATGCAGAGTGAATTTGAACATTATTCAAGGAAAAAGAAATTTTGACAGGTGGGTTTTGCTGGCCAAAGACTGCCGGGAGCTACAAAAATTATTTTTTTTATAAAAAACCAAAAAAATGTGGACAGTTTACTTTAAAAGGAAGGGACGGCTACCAGACTTTTATTTGTAGCCCCATGATGCCCATTTAAAAAGGAGTGAGCTTGGTAATTTTGTTGTAATGACAGCACAGGCCTCTTGGATTTGAACTCCAAGCCACATGTGTGCTCAATTACCGTAAGGAATTCGACCAGTAAAAGCATCTTAATAGGTGTGCGGTGGAATGATGGTAGTGAGGAGGAGAAGACCAGTTAAGGGCAGAGGTTGAACTGAAAGAGATGCAGATGGCTATAATGTTAGCCCCATTTTAATGTGAGCTGATCTAAAGCATTACATTCAATGCTGAGTATAGGTTAATGAAGGAACCAGAACAACTATTGGAAACCTCTCAACGTCACCAGCTCTCAAATTACACCCTGGTCATAAAATATTGTGATATTTGAGTCTGCAGCCTCTGGGTTTTTGAGGGCATTCATTTGTAAAGGCTTGCATGCTTTCACTTTGGCCAGGACATTCGGGTTCTCCCTACAGCCACTAGTTCTGTTAATGAATGGTAGGCTGTGTGGCGTTCAGAGTGAAGAGTAATAATTCATTATGTGAGCACTGAGGGAGATTTTGTGGAGTTGACTGGTGTAGTGGGCAGTATTAATCACGCCTATACTTATTTTGTTCCTTACAGAAAAAGGTTTCGCTTTGTGAGGATTTGTGTTCGGTTTGTGCCATTTGGCTTTTCTCTTTCTTTCATTTTCATCTTTGTATGATCTTATTTATCTATATTCCTATCTGCTCTTTATTTGAACTTTTAGATTCCTTTTTTTTCCCAACCATCAGAGTAACTGTTGTTTTTGCTTGTTTGTTTACACAGATCCCTCTCCTCAACACATGCAAAAAAACCCGGCCACTGACCTCTGCTACAAGACTGAAATCAGCAGTCTCATGGACTTCAACTCTCCAGACGCCTCACTGGACAAAGGTACAACACGCAGTTGCATTAAAAGGTTCATTTAAATGGTGGATTCCTGTCCCACTTCTAGCTTGACTCTGTTTCACGGATCAGTTTTACATTCATATCATGGAAGTTGATCCGGCAAGATCTTTTCATGCGGGCTTTTCATGCGTTCATGTCATACAGCTGGGATCACAGAACCAGAGGAGTGAGGAGTATAAACTCAGCACAATTTACCTGACCAATGTGGGTAAAATGCCCAAAAACATTTGGATGAGCTCTGTGTCTAAATGCAATCAGAGCTACAAATGCAAGCAAATGTGTTGTGCTCTGCCTCAATGTGTTATCTGCATAAGAATCTATTGATTGATATATTAATCAGATTAGATGGACACTGGAGGATGATAAAGTGATGCCGCTGTTTGAACTCCAGACAGTACAGCAGCTGTTCCTGTCTTTGTTTTGTATCTGATCATTATGTAACACTCGTTCTACATCTCGATCTCCTATCTTAGCTCTCCCAGTCATTACAGCTCTGATGCGGATGTGGAGGCCTAACATTTGGTTGGTCAGCCTTGACTTCCACGTTCCTTGTTCACACATGGATTTGTAATTTAGCACATGCCTGCATATATGACAGGACTGCAAATATATGCAAGTTCATATAAATCAAAAATAAGCAGCTAGATTTTTCTAGGAATAAACCTAAAGCCTCTCTCAGTTGCGTCTGGTTATTCAAAACTCACAAATATCCCGCCCCCATGTGAGCTTTCCACGATACAGCTTGGCGGAACCAAAGAAGGAGTGGAGCCCAGCAGGTCTGTTACACATGAAAATAGTGTTAGTAAATAGACCTTAACTAAATGGTTAAACCACACTGTTGGCATTGTAACTTTTATGCATAAATACTAGGCTTGGAACTTTATAACAGAAGACGTCTTTTTGCCTTAAATCCCCTGTTTTCTGCCCACACCCAGCGTCTGTAAATCGCAACATCACACACTGGAGTTACAACGGCGGTTTACCCTTTTAACGGATACAGAGCAGTGCTCCCACCACCTTACCACCAAACCCCACCATCAACACCCCCGTCCTTTCAAAAAACAAGAAAACAAGCAATGGAGACGGGCAGAAGGCACACTAATCCCGCTTCAAAGTGTTTTGTGAAGGGTGCTTTAGTAAGTGTGAGATTGTAATAAACTGTTTGTCAAACTTTCACCAAGATTTTAGCTCTCAGTTAGAACATGTGTGACATCCATTTCACACAGAGGAAACATTTGCTAAACTTTATACCTTACCTTAAATATCACAGTTACTGCCAGTGCCTTTGAGCATATCCTATTTTAAATAAATGTATTTCTACGGAAGGAGACTGTTTTAAATAGTAAAACGATTTTTGGCATTAAATACTGTTTAACATTTGTCTAAATATTGGTTTATATTTGCATTAATTCAAAAAGTTCAACCTAACGTTTACTGTTTTTGATTCAGAGTATCTCTCATTTGCTTGTGTGGTGTTGTGTGTTCTCAACCTCGTAGGGTTAAAAGCATCTCATTGAGCAAAGGCTGGATTGATCCCAGTGCATTTGGTCTGGCCGGGTGGTCAGACTAGTCTTACGTCATCCTGACAAAATGCACACATGGTTTGTCTGTGGTCTGTTTTAATAGTCCAGCACTTTTATAAGCTAAAGCAAGATGCTCTTGCATGGTTATGCACAGGTACAAAACTGTCTCTCAAACATTGTTTCCTGCACTCCGGCCAGCTTCAGCTCAGGTCTCCAGCATCATCCAGGCAGCCCGTGGGGAACTGGTCCTCATTAGTGTACGGCTCAAGGGTCTGTTTGGCTGTTCGTTGTTGCTGTGACGATACCAAGAGGGCATACAAACTGTCCTTGTTCATAAAAAACAAAGATGTTCTTGGAAAAACTACAGGGGGCTTAATATTAGATCTATAGCCTCAAGTTCTGCATATTCACCTCTACTGGACTTCCAGGATTCTGTGTAAGATTTTAGATTACAAAAATATGATGACATTTTGAAAAGCCTTGATCTACGATTCAAAAGTGGGATCTACTTAGTTTGGAGACAAACTTTAACCTTATCGTTTGTGTGCGTGCAAGCACCCTCCTGCAGCAGGCGACAGCTCCTGCGATTGGTCCGCCGTCATTTGCTAGGTGCTATAAATGTGCCGACTCAGGAAAATCACACATACGCACACAGAACCCCTGCAGTGGCCAAAGTCACATATATCACTACAAGTTATATCAGGATGAGAACAGGCAACTAAGGGTGATGTTATCAGCAAATTCATCTCCGTTCTCCGGTAAAAACGAGACAGGGAAGGAGAGCGGAAACAAGCGTAAGCAGCCTGCACTGGATCATTGCAGAGACAGGTGCTGCTTCTGCACATTAAGTGGCTCTGATGTCACTGGCAGGCCAAGGCTGGAATGTCTGCTGGTTTAAATAGAAGGTCAAAGCGAAGAGGTCAGAAAGTGCTTCTGGAGATAAATAAAAAAAGATTTGGGGAGAGAATTTATAAAGAGAATGAAGCAAGTGGGGAAAAAAAGAGATGAGGAGAACTGTAAAGAGAAGGAGGACAAGGTGAAAGATTGCCTGAATGCAGTGTGTGTTCTGATTATGAAGTGAGAATTATGCAGAGAGGAGGTGAGTGGAGACGCAGAAATGAGCAAGAGGAAGAAAAGATGTGAATGCAACTGAATGTCGATATGATTTTTTTTGTTCATGTGTTTTCTTAAACACCTCCACCTATTGAAGCCCGACAGAAATGAATATTTGTGTCAAAACTTAAGTTTTGAAACAATGTGTGCAAGATCAGTAAACTATGCAAAACTCTACGCACCTCCCCCTCCAAGTAGGACTTTTTCCTTAATGATGTAAAATACAAGCGTTCAGTTTAAGGGCCGCTGTCCTGCATGGATTAGATTTGTCTCTTCACCACCTCTCCTGATTCAAGTATGGTTGAGTTAGACAGCCATTAAAAAGTGCTTGACACCTTACAGATTTCCTATCTTTTTATCAGATGTCAGAGGATGATTTTATATGTTAAGTGAAAAATCTATTCAAACTAATCTGACCCTATTTGAAAAAGTTAAATCTTAATCTTAACCAAACAGTTTGTGCCAACCTTAGCAACAGTGAACAGTGACAACTGACTAGCAGTCTTTCAGGTTACGTTGGAGGAGTTGTCGTCCAAGCTTATTTGCAGAAATGTTTCATTTCAGCCACGTTTTCTCCTATTCTGGATCACGGATGGCAGAAATCAGGGCAGGTGTGGCTACTGATATGGAACCCAGCTTCCCAACTATGTGGCAAATGCATTGTTTAACAAGAGTGGTAATTACTTTTCACATAGGGCGAAGTTGGTGTTGATATTTTTTTCCCCTCCATATAAAATCCTGATTTAAAAGTTGAATTTTGTGTTCATGCAGGTTATCTTTGAAACCCACTAAATCAAAGCTGTTCTGCAAGCATCCTCGTTCTTTAAAGTTGTTTAGCTCCTTAGTGTTTTGAACGTATGTGTTGAAATGGATAAACACTGAAATCATGCATGACTCTGTGCAGGATTCCTTAGATCTGTTTTATGTCTGTGCAAATGCCCAGTTAACCGGGTCATCGCCATAGCAAACAGGCTTTAATCTGAGGCAACCGGACTTTGGCTCAGTCAATGTTTTGTAGCACTAATGTTGAATTTAAGAAATGTAATTCTCTTTAGTAAACCAGTTTTTAATATAATATGACTTTTAAACTGATTACTTTTTATTGGTATGGGGTCTTTCTCTTGATAAAAAAAAACACTTTCCTAACATTTCCAGAAGTTTAGAGCCTGACAAACTGCTAGCTGGATCCCAGACTCACACCTTTGTGCATGACTGAGGCAAGGTGATGCAGAGGTGTGCCTTCTATTTCTAGAACCCACCTTGGATTCAGGCTTGACAGGAGGCTAGCAGGTCTGGTGCAGTGAGTCACTGGTATTATTACCGTCTGCTCACCCTTCTGATGACCATTTAAAAAGCAGGCAGTGAATCTTTGCTGGCATCTGGTGTTGGAGCTGGGTCCTTGGATGTAGACCTAAGCAGCATCTGATGTCTGGTGTAATTACTGATTATGGTGGTTAAAAAAAAACTGAAAATAGCTGTGCTGGTTGTATGAGGTGTTATATAAGATCCTGTTCAGTAAAGACTAAATTGAAAATGTAGAAGAGTAGGAGGTTTAGACAAGTCAAATGCTTCTTATTATTACAGTAGATCAAAGTATTTGACATGTAACCTTAAAAAAAGCGTTGATTGTTAAAAAGTAAAAAAAGTTAACATTTTTAGATTTTTTTAAAAGGTATTTTCACAAAGAACCCACATAAAAATGGCTTGCTTTTTCACAATATCTTTTTACTGCTACCTGTCTCGTCAACAAGCAAACATAAGACAGCCTAAATAGTCAGGCAATATACTGTACCAATATAACTATTGGCAAGCGGGACCTTTTCAGCTCATTTTTTATTTGTCAACCCACACTACACCTATAACCTTGAATTTATTTTATTTGGATTTTATGTCCTCTACGTAAAACGTAGAGAAAGCATTTTCATTTATGAAAGTTTATGTTGTATAAAGATAGATGGAATGTGGTAAACTCACCTGTGAGTGAATAATGGTTCAGTCCTTTAGCAGCTGGGATAAAGGCTCCCATTAGAGACATTAGAATGTTTTTTTCTTTGGAAAGGCTTGCCGTGTTGTTACTTGCCCATTTAGTTGTGCGTTCGTGCCCACTGTAAATCCAGTCAAAAAAGGCTGCGCTGATACAAGCAGGTATCCCAAGCATTGAACGGGAGCACTGTTGGTAAAACTGCAAATCTACCAAGCCATGACCTTTCACCTAAACTGACAGACCAAGGTAAGAAATCTCTAATCACAGAAGAAGCAAAGCTATTTATCAAGACCTTTATGTGTAAAAAAATAAAAATCAGATCCTTTCATGCTTTTTCTGACACTTCACAACTCTGTGCTATTTTGTGTTGGTCTAACAGCTAAAACTCTAATGAAAATAAGTTTGTGAGGGACTGTAGGTGAGAGTATTTCCTGCCTTTGTACACTTAAGAGCATCTTTCTCTCCTTCGGGTTCCCCTTTGAGACCTGTGAGCTGAAATTTCTTCCCGGGGATATATTAAGGTTTTTGCAGTGCAAGGGGCCGTGTTGAAAATTAACACAGGAGCAAGAAAAAGGGATAGTGGCCATTTAAAAGGATAGGATATCCATTAACACAAGCATTAAATGTTTTATATTATGTAGTAAGCTGGAGTATAGAGAGGCAAAGAAAAAGATGGACACCAGGCTATATTTATAAAATCTTTTGCCACCCGCATTTACAGTACTGGCATGCAAGTCTAATAAATTGCTAATCTTTTCTCTGTGGCCTATATTATACACATTTTTCTCTCCCAAAAACTGCAAGGTTGACATATTCTTGGCTATGTGAAGCTGCACATTGCTTTCTTTGACATATTCTGTAAATGAGTGCAGAGAGATCGGCTGCTTCAATTGATTTTCATTTAAAGGATAATACTCTAAGCTCATTGCCTTCTGGCATCCAAGATAAAAAAAGAGATATTTTTTTTTGCAGCATCAGCTTGCCAATTTTCTTTGTAGTCCCCTGGTCCCCGTAGTTTACGTTTATGGTTGTTATATTGTAAACAACCAGTGCTTGGCAAAGAGATCTTTTAATTAGGAAATTCAAGAGACATGCTGATTAGTGCATTGGCTTTATAAGTGTCTGAGCTCTGGCTGGACCTCTGCATGATATGTTACAGTCGAGTGAGCAAATCCAAACAGGACCGCAGGAAGAATTGTATCATCGCATTTTGCTCAGAGGAAGAAAAACAATATCATCTTGCTACTTAGTGTTTTTCTTATTTCCAAGAAGTGCCTTGGAAACCATAGAATTTTACCTGCAAAATTTTATAAAATTATACAGCACAATAAATTGCATTACATCCTTCAATACACTGTTGCATCATTTTTACAGCTACTTAAACTACAGAGCTATTCTTATGTGACTTTAAAAAGTGTTTGTTGTCGTTTCCATAAATGCAACTGACTGTAGAGGGACAGATGTAGAAGTTCCAAGGAAAACTAATGTCTCATTTCCTATTAAACTGTACAATGCATCTCGGAAGCTCACTCCTTTCTGCTTTCTGACTGTCCTTTGGGTATTATCGTGAAGTGAAGTTACCACGTACCCATATATGCACGTATTGACAGCTTGACAAAGCCTCACACTCTTATCTGTTCTCATAAAACCTTGTGGTGTATTGTGTCATCATCTTTATTGTTTAATCTTACTGCGTTCAGACAAGCACAGACGAGCAAGCAGGAGACCTAAAGGCCTATTTTCAATTTCCTCCTCTCAAACATTTTGAAGGCACAAAATATTTATATGAATTATTTCATTGCTGCCATGTTTGTGCGTAGGAACAGATTGCTGTCAAATATCACAGTTCTGCCCAGACAGTTGATGTTTCATCAATACTGTCTGTAAAAGATTAGAAACATACATTTCAGGCAGTTCTGTGGGGAAAAGACTCTTTACATTTTTGCTGAATTGTCACCATGTATTTATTTGACGCTTTAAAATCATAGAGTTCTAAATGATTTGGTGAACTCTTACAGTGGCTTGCTCTAAAAACAAAATACAGACATTTACTCCCCTGGTAAAAAGCCTTAAATTCATCTTCAATTGCATAACCGTACACTGAAAATACTAAAAAAGAAGTAAAAAACTGCCTTTGTTATTTGACAGTTATTCAGAGTGGAAATATCCCATATCTGGAAATCTTTTTTTTTTAAATCACCAGAGGTCATTATTCATGGTTTCCCTGATAATGTTTTTAAAATATGCATAATGGAAACATGTTTTTTAATTTAAACTGCCTTTTTAAGTTGATCATAGTTTCTTTAGTCTTGTCATTGGATATCCATAACTTCCCGTTTCCCTTATGTAGAAATATATAACGTGTCACAGACGGCCATTTCTTTTAGCCACAAGCCAGTGTGCTTTTTGATAACTAATATTTATCTTACCCAATCCAGAGTTTGCAGGATGATAAGGAAGATGAGAACATGTTTCAAAGCCAACTGTCTGAGAACACCTGGGTAAGTTTGTCATGAAACAAAGTATGAGTAGAAAAGCCCCCCATACCCACTGTTAAGTATAGTAAAAGATCTGTGATGCTATGAGCCTGTTTTTTTTTTTTTTTTTTTTTCATTGACAAACGTATTGGACACCATCTCAGCGTGCATGGCACGATGAACTCCTTCAAGTACCATATCCTAATATCCTGCATGGTAAAAATCCACCACTACGAGTCTGATCAAGCTTGTACAAGTCAATTAAAAAAGGGCAGCCTTGCAGCCTTGAAAAACGTCTGTAAGGAAAGAAAATAATGACGTGTTAAGGTATTACCTTACAAAAGCCTCAGAGCCTCAGGCGAGCCAGCAGCTGGCAGACCTGTAGCTGTAGAGCCGGCTGGTGTTAGACCACACTCAAAGCAACATGCACCTGCCGACGAGCTAACACATGAGGTTTAGCTCCCTTCCTCATTGGTCTGGTCTGGTACATGTGTGCATGCACATGCTTGCGTAATGTGGGAAAATCCTAGTAACGGCCCTGCTGAGCCCCGCTTCTATCTTACCTAAACTATTTGAGCAGAGGTGGGAGGGGCCTGGTGTACTGTGTCACTGATCCTGTGGGAGTTAGCTTCAACAGGTATTGAGAGAACGAAAGACACACCCCTATCCCCTGGATATTTTTCCTGGTGTCAGTTGAGCATGACTTCAGGGGCAGAATACTGACAATGGCTCGGATTTGAGTGAAGATCACGTTTGAAGAAAAAGAAGAAAGCTTTTTTTGGATGTTTTTATTTTTCAAATAGCTCGGCACAGACCTGACAGATCCTGGAATCTTTAGGAAAGCTCCCCTCTGAAGAGGAGGCGAGGTCAGATGAGGAGAGAGGAAAATCCGGTAAGTGAGTGGAGACAGCAAGAGCATCGACAGCACTTAAGTGGAGCGGAGGGTGAAGTGATTGTCAGACCAGCAATTTTCTGAGGTTTTACACTGAGACAGGTGTGTTTTACACTGACAGGTGTCATGTCCGATAGTGAATCACATTTAGCTGTGTGGAGCCGTTAGGAGACTTTGCCCTGCTCTGACCTCAGACTCGCTGGTATTTGAACTTTGCAACAGACAGTAAACCATTAA
The DNA here is from genome assembly GCA_037039145.1 of Fundulus diaphanus. NCBI lineage: Eukaryota > Metazoa > Chordata > Actinopteri > Cyprinodontiformes > Fundulidae > Fundulus > Fundulus diaphanus. The sequence goes on along the minus strand of CM073129.1, from coordinate 24,103,744 downwards.
TCACCCACTATAGTGGAAGAGTTGCAAAGAGGGAACAGGTTGATACTTTTCATGCATGTGCAGACGTGGTTGGAAATATGGCAACAGGTCTAACAATTTTGTTCAGTTCTATGCCGTTTCACAACATTTATAAATTGACTGGGAGGCAAGTATAGATTAATGACTTGTAACTTGCTCGAGGGAAGTTTTTCTATAAACAGTGGTTTTAAAGCAAGGCATTGTCTTGTGTCATTAGTGCAAACACTATATCCCCAGGCTGTTCTTCATATAAGTTATTTTTAGCTTTCCTACTTATTTTGCTGCATCAAGTTCTCTGAGATCAGATTCAGATACTTTTAACTGTAATTTACAGGATTAATCTGACAAATCTTATTGTAAGAAAGCTTTTAAATGTACTGACTACTGGCTTGGTGGTAACACCTCCATTTGATTTAGTTAAACTGGATCTCAAAATTGGGATAAAGACCACTCACATATAGACCTAACGGTTCAAGTGGCACGAATAAACAGTGTACATGTTTTCAGCTTGATTTTACTGCACGGAGGCATGAAACTGGCAAGCTGTCACTTTTTGATGATAGAAAGGTGGTAAAAGCTTTAAGTGCTTTTTGTGAGAAGGGAGAAGATGGGTTTGGTGGGATGAATACTCATAGCAACAAGAAAAAATGTTTGAAAGATATTTTTCAAAATTTCTACCAAAAAGAAGGGAAGTTTATATAGTTGGAAGATAGATGCACATGGAGAGAGGATTTGCCTAAGTTATATTTGGGAGTTTTACAAGAAAGCTCTGATAGGAAAGGTCTGTTCTTTCTTTGCTGAGACGTGTGAAACGTTAGTAGCAAGTGTCTGAAGGGCAATATGCATCAAAGCATCATTAGTTCTGAAAAAAACAAAACAAAAAAAAACGATCCAAGGCAGCAGTCCAATAATCTGCCATGTCTCCATTCACTTTAACATGATGTGTGCCAAAGGTGCTAAATTGGCACCTCAGAGTTCCTGCATGCAGATAGAACCACTACAAGAGCTAATTTGTTCCACAGTCCATCAAAACCTTTAATAGCAACAGAAACACTCAACCTTTGGTTGTAGAATGTTCAGGTAATTATGTTTTTTTTTTATAATTTTGATTATATTATATTAATACTTGAATACTGTGCAATACACTGTATGCTGTGGGAGGAAGTGGATATAAGTGTCAATGTTAAAGCAGGTTTATTTAATTCAGTTCAATTTTATTTTTATAGCACCAATTCACAACACATGTCATCTCAAGGCACTTTACAAAGTCAATTCAATTAAATCATCCAGACAGATTGGTTAAAATGTTTCCTATCTAAGGAAACCCAGCAGATTGCATCAAGTCTTGACAAGCAACATTCACTCCTCCTGAAAGAGCGTAGAGCCCCAGTAGACAGTCGTCTGCATTGTTGATGGCTTTGCAGCAATCCCTCATACTGAGCATGCATGAAGCGACGGTGGGGTTTCATATTTACGCAGCAGCCAATGGTTGTATTCAAGACAAATTTCCTTTGGACAGTACAGTTAATCTTAATGAAATGACAAGCCTTTATCTGACAGGATGCCCTGTGACGGTCGCAATATGTGTTCCCTATACACCCAGCCCTTAAGAAGAGGTGGAGCTGAAGAGAACAAGAAAACGAGTAAAGTTTTGGTAAATCACAAAGTAAATAAAAAAACCTATAATTGTTGTAAACTAATTCAGTCTAATTTAAATTCATTCCTGAATCATTAAAACAACTTGAATTGACCTGTAGTGTAGCATTGATGAGGACAGAAGCAGATGCTTTCTCTGCATTGTTTGCAGCTAATGTGGTATTCTTACAATCCCTGTCTTTAAAGTTGTGATTGTGGTATACACAAAAACAATATAAAGTGGTGGAGACGGCTTCAGTGCTTATAAACTGCAACTCTAGTTCTCTTTGTTTTCTATGGTCGTTATGGTACACTTCTTCCTATATACCTCGTCAACATGTAAAGTACTTAGTGGGAAAGAATTAAAGGCTTTGACATAGGCAGAAATGTTTTGAAATGCATCTGAAATCTGCTCCATGCAGGGACGTTAGCATGGTGGGAATAGCCTTATAATTTTGGACATGAGTTTAGCTACCTACGCGTTCAGGTGAAAATGTACATAAACTTGCTTCTAAAACGTCTGGTAAGCCTTCCATTCTTTCAATCTTTACCACAAGGTGGGATTGCTAAAAATACGAGTTGTGAAGCAAAACCAAAAGCCTGGAGGCTATAGATGGCCTCCCTTTCATAGCGCTATTAATCACAGGGTGTGTATTTTTTGTTTGCATTTGTACTCAGTTGTGCGCCTTTCTGTCTGCCATTACTTTGTCCACTGCCACTATTTCCGGGTTTATTAGGTGCAGTTTGTGTTTGCAAATGGGATATTATTCATACAGCAACTATAGCTTGAAATTATTTCAACATCCTACAGAGATTGCAAAAGCATACAAACCCCAGGAGCTTTTTTCACATTTTGTTACATTAAAACCACCAAACTTCCAATTATAGACCACTAGGAAGTGTATAAGGGCAAAGTATAAGGAAAATTATCTATAGTTAGAAAAAATCTTTTAGGACTAAAAATCAGAGAATAAGCCTTTCATTTGTATTACAACCCCTTTGCTCTGATACCCCTAAATGAAACTCAGTTCAACCAATTCTCTTCAGCAGGCATTTAATTAATAACTTGAATCCACCACTGTGTCATTTAATCTCAGTATAAATGCAGGTGTTCTCAGAGGTAACATAAAGGGTACATTAAGATCAAAGAACACAGCATACAAGTCAGGGATAAAGTGTGGAGAAGTTTTTAGGCAGAGTTAGGTGATAAGAGTATTCCAAGTTTCGGATATCTCACAGTGCATGGTTTATCCTGTCAACCAAAACATGGCACAACTGCCAAGATAGTATTTCTTTCCACCTAAACCTACAGCCCGCTTAAGGAGAGCCTTAATAAGAGCAACGCCCAGGAGGCCTGTTGTAACTGTAACTACTCAGGTAGGCAAGTTTTTGGACAGGATCACTGCTAATCAAACGCTGCAAATCTGGCCTTTATGGAGGAATGGAAAAAAAGTTATAGGAAGTGCCATTTAAGGTTTGACACAAGATATCAAGGGGAGTAAGAAAATATGAAGGCGCTCTAGTCAGAAAATACCAAATATAACTTTTCTGTGCAGATATAAAATATTGTGTGGTGCAAAACTAACAATACACATTGCCCATTCCCATCTCTACCATAAAACAAGGTGCTGGCATTATATTTTGATTATGCTTTTCTTCAGCAGGCACAAGAAAGCTGGTAAGATTGATAGGAAGACGAATGGTGCTAAATACAAAGCTGATTTAAAAGGAAAAGTGTTGGGGTCTGAAAAAGACTTTAATCTGTGGTGGATGTTCACCTTCTAGCAGAACAACAACCCTGAACATACAGCCAGACCTACAGTGGAATAGTTTAGACCAAATGTTATTAATGTGTTAGAATGGGCCCGTTTGGACATTACTGTTTAGACAGTAATGTCCACAGAGACTTTCTGCCTAACTAACTGAGTTGGTCAATTTAGCAAAAAAGGAGAACAGATCTGTCTCTAGAAGTGTAAAGCTGGTAGACACACACTCCAAATGACTTGAAAATAGGTGGTTCTACAAAGTACAGAGTCAGGTAGGCTGAATATAAATGTGCACCATAATTTGAAAACCATGTATGTATTAATATTTTTTTCTGCTTAACAATTATGCATTACTTACAGGCCATTATACTTTGTGTTGATCTATCACATAAAAACAATTTAAATCAATCAATCAATCAATCATCTTTTATTTATATAGCCCTTTACAACACACAAGTTTACCAAAGTGCTGTACATAAAATCAGCATTATAGAAACAGAATTAAAAACACAAAAACATAAGCATAAAAGTACAAAATAAAATACAAAACATGATACCATGCTACTGAATGTTACAAGCAAGTCTGAATAAATATAATACATTTTGTGTTTGTAATTTAACCGATGGTGACAAACTTATGAACACTTTTGCAAAGTACTGTATGCATATTCAAAGCCATTGATGATTTTCCCAGCAGATGGTAGAAATTGATTTTCTGGCTTGGTTTTCCCTCCCTGTCGATCGCCTGCCGGTTGTCAGTCAGAGATGTACCTGGGATAAACTGACAGTGTGTCAAAGCCAGTTTAACTCTAAAGATTAACATTTTCTGTGAAACAAACCTGTAAAAACCAGGGTAAATAAATTTAAATGTAGCATATTTGTAGATTTCAGAGTTTTGTCATGGCAACATTTGGCAGCTCCAGCATCTTAAGACACTTTATTATTATTTTGCTTGTTTTAGTAAAACCAGGCTGTATAATTTGATGTCACTTACATCACAACCTAGGGCCTTTTTTTGGTGGCAGTGTTTTTGTATCTCCAGCAGTTTTTGGACTGTGGGAGTATGCCAGAGTGCTCAGTGAGAATCCACACATGCACAGGGAGAACATCCATGCAGATAGACCCTGGGCCGGGATTTGAACCCAGGAGTGTGCTACCAACTGAGCCACTGAGCAGCCCCGCTGGTAGCGTATTTCCGTAAAACGAATACTAAAAAACACCAGTAGAAACCAGATAACAACCAGCAGTTTGTTACAAACTCCCACTGTGAACTTGCTCCCTGATTGATGAGACTCCTGCATTGTGCATATTGTCAGAGCCGTTTCTAAAAAGTGAAATGACAACATGTTATTCTGACATCTGCTCTGATTTATGCGTGCAGCTACAGCAAAATGCCTGGCTGTGTCAGCTCGCTTTGACAGCGTAATTGTGAGCGCAGCTGATTCTGGTCCTGTAATTGCTATCCTTCACTGGCTGCGCTTCGGGTGAATGCAGTGAGCCGCTCCCTCAGGTGCTACTAGTTTCTCTTCTTGTGACACGCAGGTGACAATTTGAGGCACATTAGAGGGAATCAGCTGCCTGTAAAAAAATCAAGTCGGGGATAATGGTTGAGCAAGTATAATGGTGAGCCGGGCCACTTTTAGAGTGTGAGAAGTAATTTTGTATTTTAACGGGGGATGGGCTGATTTGAGCCCTTATTCCCTTCCACCATCTCCCTTTTTGAAGACCACTGTGCATAATCACATTTTACCCTGAAGAAAAAGCAAAGATAAATGTTGCTGCTTACTTTTTCACTATTTTAAATTAGCTGCTGATATTACACAAAGTGTATACCTCCGTAGGTCCTCAGATTTACTAAAATAAATGATAGAATAGCAGAAAGTTGCTCTTAGTGCTTTTAGTCTTGTTGTTTACTTCAAACTGAACAAATGTTTCTCCACAAGCATGGTGCAACGCATCTCAGACCCGGAAACTAAAAAGGGAACCAGCATTGTTTTGACGCCTCCGTATTCAGATTTTTCTACCGCATCATTGCTGTCATACTGGCACGACACATCAAAATAACAAGTTTTTATTTTTAGCAAAAGGAACATGTTGCCAAATGCATTTGAGTGGTTACAAGTCTGCCGGATGTTGTTACAGTGACAAGTAAGCATGCTGTCTGCATACGATGAAATATCCATAGTAACCTGCTTCCTGTTCTTTCATTGCTAGCCCAGGCTAATAATAAGAACATCCTTGCCTTTTCCAAAATATGTCATTTCTTTGCTATATAAACCTTAATATACATATTGTTTTTATTACATATATGTCTGTTTATCAGACGCCATCCATCCATCCATCCATCATCTTTACCCAGTTATCCACACAGGGTCGTGGGGGTGGGATGAAGGAGCAGTTGCTCCTGGTACTTGCTGGTACCCATCGCCAGCGGTCATTGGCCACGAGGCATGGTACACCTGGGACTTGTCGAAACTCCATCTCTCATTGTGACTAACAAAATGATTTTTACAAATTTGGAGCAGCAGATGACTTAAGTATTTCAACAACTTAATCCTGCCACTTGGCTCTAAAACGCTTGAAATACTGAGTAGAAATCACCTTCAGTTTCAAACAGCAGGAAGAGTGAAACAGAAAAAAAAGATTTTTAAATTGACTTTTACATGTTTTACATCTTTATTTTTGTTCCTACATAATTGTTATTTCTCTGAGCGTATGAGAAGGATGGTTGCTGCATGTAATAACTGCAAGATCTGTAACACTACACACAGATCACAAAACAATACAGCTGAGAAACTGAGAAAACACAGTTTTTGTTTTATTTTCACAAATCAAAATCTGTTTATGTTCATGTTGTGTTTGCAGGAACACTATAATTTCCCAGTTGCAACATTTTATTAGTTTTTGAAATATTTAAATTAATTTACATTTTTCACAGACAGTCTCCCTATGATTTAGGAGACATGCTTCCAGCTATCTCGTTTCCTATCCATACCTCTGTCCTTAATGACCCCGGCTGTGTCTCCTCCAGTTTCATGGAAAACTCTCTCGTTAATCTCCGTGACGGAGAAATCCTGAAAGCTATCCTGTATATCTGTCCATCTGCACCCTCAGATAGACAGTAATCTCGTTGTTTGCGGTTTTCACTTCAGAGATAGCAGAAAGCCTGTAAAGCGAACACATTGTTCTGATGGATTGCTGTCAGTTTGATGGAAGTACAGCCTGTGAAAAACAGAGAGCTCCTTATGCAACTCTGCAAAAAGGACGCAAAGATGAAGACCGATTAAATGCTGTATCTCTTGATCAAAATGCCAAAGTCAGATGGGACTTTTTGAATTCAAGAAAATGCAAATCCGATTGTCTTCTTTCCATTCGTAGTGTGTAACCTCATGTCTTTTAGGTGATTATATGTAATTCTGTGAGTTTGTTTTTAAACTGTTATAAATTTATATATATATATAATAATTATATATATATATAATTCGGAACAGCTTTTAGTTAATAATAGGTAATTATTTAAATCGAATGGACACAGATTGTGCTGGAATGCGGCAACAACTCATGGCTATTCTTCTCTTTGATAATTTTTTTTGTTTTTGTTTTTTTTGCCCACTGCTCAGCTTTGTTCTAAGCTGTACTCCTGCACAAGTTCAGCCCCCATTACTCCAAGGAGCTGAAGCATGAAATAGGCTTGCCAGCATGTGGATGTCAGATTCTGTAACGTTAAGACACGGAGTGCTTGATCAACACTGACTGGCCAGAAGGGAAGAGATCAAGCAGGGAGTGACACTGCTATTTAAATGTCTCTGAATTCAAATTTTACTTGGTTTAGGGCAACCAATGTGATTGTGGTTTGGTCGGGCCAAAAATTATTTAAGAGAGAATACATAACAATGATGTATGAGCATGAAATGTAGCTTTAAGGATAATTTATTATTTATGGTTTATTTTCTTCCTTCGTAAATTAGAAGATATTTTGTTTGATCTCACTATTATTGTAAATAATTTAAAATTAGAATTATTGCTTGGATGCCATGATCATATTTTTTTGGACTATAAGGAGGTCTTAAAATATTTAATTTTTCTCAAAAATTGATGGTGCGCCTTATAATCCGGTGCATCTTATATATGATTAGTGTTGTGCTTACTGACCGATTTTATGTGGTACAAAGCGCTCACAAAATCTGTTAAAATGTTTAAGTACGACTTTGGTAAGCAACAAAGCCGCTCCGGATACTTGGAGCATTACGGTACACTGTGTCACTAACTGATCTACCTGACTTCGCTCTGCAGAGGTCCGCACGTACTCGAGGCATACTCAAGGCGAACTCTACATTTACTCTGCGCATACAGATACATGCAGAGCTTAACTTTTACAACTGTGTTCGCGGTGTCACACTATAAACTTCTTGGCGGCAAGAAATCGTCACATTTATTATTATTAATATTATTTATTAATTTATTTTTTTTTTTTGGAAAGGGGGGGTAAAGCCAGTAGGCTTGGTGGGTGGGCTGGGGGGGGTTGAGGTGTTGGTCCTGGTGGGTGGTTGGCTGGCGGGCCCTGCGGCCTCTCCCTGGCCCCCGGGCTACGGTGGTGCCGCTGGCGAGGCCCCCTTCTCTGGGTGGGGCTTTCGGGGAGCGGGGGTGCCTATTGGAGTCAGTAGGGGAGCTGGCTCCCTGGGATGGCTTCCCAGTTCTTTACTCCCCGGAATCCCCGGACTCCTCCCTCTGCCTGCTCCATCACGCCGCCACATGTAGGTCCTGGGGGAGAGGGCGTTACTGGAGGTTGCCACTTTCTGGTGATGCCCCTCTCCCCAATTTTATCATGCATCTTAGACACTTTCACTCCAAACATTTTCACAACGCACACTCATGTAGGCCATGGTATGGGGGGGTGGGGGGAAGACGTCTGGGGGGGGGCTTATGTTGTGTGAGCCTCACCTCGGACGGCTCCCTTCACCTCCTCTCCCACTTAGACACTGAGGGTTCTGGGCAGTTGCCCGGAGGGGGTGCGCTGGCACCAGCTTCCTTCCGGTGGGGGGGGGGTGGGCTGTGCCGTGATTTAGCAATGGCATCTAGTTGTTATTCGATTGTATCTGTTGCTTTATGTCTGTTGGTTGTGCTGTTCTTTTTGCATCTCTCTTTCCAGGTGACGGAGCAGACGGAGAAGGTTTTATCATTCTCTCCCTTTTATCTCTTCTTTCTTTCACCTCTACTCTTTCTTTTCTTTCTCTTTCACTTCTTGTTTTTCCTTTACTCTCCCATTGTAATGTCCATATAATTTGAAATTATCCCTGCAGGAATCACAATAAAGCTATTTACAAGCATAAATCAAGTAGAGCACTATGGCGAAAGCTGTTCGCTCCACTTGTAAAAGCAAAATCTGTCGAGCTCTATCTGGCATTGAGACATCAATTCCTATTGCCACATTGCTAGACAGGACACTGGGAAGAAAAAAAAAAAAATTTGATGTGTAGTCGTCACATCAAACTTTTTTGTATGTAATACCAAGCTTGATACACTGAGCTGCTCCAAGCATGCGGTCGCAAGGACGCGCGGCATCACAGTCCCTCTCTGTTCTCACTGACAGGTGGGAGCCTGCTGGAAAACAAACGGCTCTAGGTGCTCAGCTAGCTAATCACACATTACACTATCCGTTCTGCCGCTTCATCTCACTGGCAGAAAGGGTGGGAATTGTAGGAATTTGGCACAAGAAATGTAGGCAATAATATGCTCGACTCTGACGGGTAAAACATCCGTGGAGAGTCAGCGCGGAGTCCGCACAGCTCACAGTATGCGCACAGTACACCCCAAATATGTTGGAGCCTTTAGGCAGCCTGCGCCTGGAGTACACGCTAGCACAATAAACCTAGTAAGTTAATTCAATTTAAAAGTTAAGTTTATTTTTGGTCTTATTTTAGAAACAGGGCAGTGTAGTCCAACTACTCTGTCATCCCGGCAAGACGGATAGCTCTGTCTCTCAGGAGAGAACTGTGTATGTGAACGGGCGGGGGGATATTACACCCTTGGGAAGAAAATTTAGTGTGCCTTATAATCGCGGTGCGCCTTATTGTCCAAGAAATATGGTATTTCAGAAAAATTGTGTCCTGTTTCAGCCACCTCAAGATTGTTCTGGTTTCTCTTTAAAGGTGCCATGACATTACTGTATAAACCATTTCATGTAGTTGATATTGCTACATATGTTAATTCTCCAAAGAAATTCATAAAAAACATCAACCCATTGTTTTTTCAGGCCAAATATCCCTTCCAAGTAAACAGGTTGGGTATGTTAAAGATATGCGGCTCTACCTAGTTGACTTCACTCTGATTGGCTACAACCATATTTGGAAAACCTGTCAAACATGAACCCCACCCCCCAAATCTACACCTCCTTTCTCGGTGCGACACTCCATTACAGGCAGGGAGCCTGCTGCGGCAGCACTTATGTAGCTAGGAGCCACCTCCACCACGGTACTGCAGCTGGCTGCCAGCACTGCCATGGCACATGAATATGTCTTACTATAGTTGTTACGGCTGCAGTGAGTCTCTGCTTTATTTTCCTTGTAGGGTACAAGAGACAGGCCTTCTGCAGGTGTTATGTATTGCCCTGATTGGTGCTCTGCTGCTTTAAAGCTGGCTATGCATGCAGCAGAGGGGAGGCTCTCTTCCTGCTCTCTCTCCTCAGAACCCCATTTGGTTTGGTTTGATATCAAATCTTGGGTTGGGTTTGTTTTGCATTTACTTATTTCTGGTTAGTTATGGGTTTTGCATTAATCTATCTTGGTTTCCTATTTCAGGTATTCCCTCTTCAGGTTTTATTTCTTTAGTATAATTTAATAAATTAAATTTTAATTTAACCACAACATCCTTGTGTTGTCTCCTTTAATGTTACCCCACCAAATGAGCCTGGTGGACGTAACAATAGTCAATCACCAGACAATATTTTTAGTATATCTCTTGTTTTGTTTGCGTAACCAACTTCACATGTCTCATGTTTTCACACTTTAATTTTTGTATTCCCTATACTTCAGAGCAATCATGAGTTTATATGAGGGTAAACACCACAGAGACTTGAGGCCTCCCCTCATTACTGTTGCTTCTATCAATAAATCACACTCCATCCCTGCTTTTGTGTTATCCTGCATACCTATCCGTCTTCATCGTATTCTCCGTTAATGCATAATATTGCTCTGATTTCTCTGATGGAGTGCCCAAAGGTAAGATATTATTTATCTATTTTTCTTTTTTTTCCTCCCTGCTCATCAACCATGACCTCGTCATCTCCTCAGGCAATGAACTGAGATTGTTGTGTTCATGAGGATTGACCGACTAATCCAAAGCAATGCACTGGCAGACCAAGCAGAGGCTGCAGACTGCCTTCATCGGTCAGAGCTTAGGCGTTACATCTGTCATCTGCCACTGATGAATTTGCCATCAATGGCTTAAAAAATAGTTTGTGTAACGCAGAAGGAGTGAGACTTAGTTTTTATTATGAATGACTCATTAGATATGAACGAGTATTTGATATATCTTTGCCTGTTTTACTCTGAATGATGTTGCAGGATTAGTTCAGAAACATGTAAAAATTATACAGGTCACCTTTGTCTCACCTCTGGAAGATTTTCTCCATAAAATGTTTTGTGTTTCATATTTTTACAAAGACCAGTGCTCTCAGAAGTCTACACATACACTACATTTACATTTTCTTCCTCTTGGATTTCATTACTCCAGCTGATTTCATTGACTGAGATTAATCTTTCTGTCACAATATTTAATTAAATTCAATTCAATTCAATTTTATTTATATAGCGCCAATTCATGAAACATGTCATCCCGAGGCACTTTACAAAGTGAAATCAATCATATTATACAGATTGGTCAAAAATGTCCTATATAAGGGAAGCAGTTGATTGCTTCAAAGTCCCGACAGGCAGCATTCACTCCTGGAGAAGCGTAGAGCTACAGGGAGAGTCGTCTGCATTGTCCATGGCTTTGCAGCAATCCCTCATACTGAGCAAGCATGAAGCGATAGTGGAAAGAAAGACCACCCATTAGCGGGAAGGAAAAACCTCCAGCAGAACCGGGCTCAGTATGAACGGTCATCTGCCTCGACAGACTGGGGGTTACAAAAGACAGAGCAGAGACACAACAAGACAGACAAAAAAGCACAGAAGCACACATTGATCCAGTAATCTGTTCTACATTAGATGGTAATAGTGGTGATCTGTCTTCCCTGGATGATGTCACAGTTAACAGAACGTCAGACCAGGTGTACCTACTATGAAGAAAAAAGAGAGAGAACAAAAAGTTAAAAGCTGAAATGACAACAGTCATTTCAATGTAATACAATGCAAAACTGTTGAACAGTAGAACTCAGTAGAGTGAGAGAAATAGGCCCTGATGTCCTCCAGTAGCCTAAGCCTCTAGCAGCATAACTATAGAGGTAGCTCAGGGTAACATGAGCCACTCTAACTATAAGCTTTGTTAAAAAGGAAAGTTTTAAGATTAATCTTAAAAGTAGACAGGGTGTCTGCCTCACGGACCAAAGCTGGGAGTTGGTTCCACAGGAGAGGAGCCTGATAGCTAAAGGATCTGCCTCCCATTCTACTTTTAGAGACTCTAGGAACCACCAGCAGACCTGCAGTCTGAGAGCGAAGTGCTCTGTTAGGAACATACGGGGTAATCAGAGCTCTGATATATGATGGAGCTCGATTATTAAGGGCTTTATACGTTAGAAGAAGAATTTTAAATTCTATTCTTGATTTAACAGGAAGCAAATGAAGAGAAGCTAGAATTGGAGAAATATGATCTCTCTTGTTGATTTTCATCAGAACTCTTGCTGCAGCATTTTGGATCAGCTGAATACTTTGAACTGCATTTTGTGGACTTCCTGATAGTAAAGAATTACAATAGTCCAGTCTTGAAGTAACAAATGCATGGACTAGTTTTTAAGAATCACCCCTGGACAGAATGTTTCTAATTTTGGCAATATTCCTGAGGTGAAAAAAGGAAACTCTGGAAACCTGTTTAATATGGGATTTAAATGACATGTCTTTTAAATCCCATATATATATATGTATATATATATATATATATATATATATATATATATATATATATATATATATATATATATATATATATATATATATATATATGTATATATATATATATATATATGTATATTTGCTTATGTTTCAGCCTCATACAACACTAATAAAAAAATCATAATATTTAGTTTGTTTTATAAAACATAGATTAAATTGGCCTTTTGACAGCAGGTAGACTTGGCTTTATAGGATTCCATAAACGTTCTGATTACTATTCCTACTTGGCTTCTTTAGTACCAATCAAATCATGTGTATTTCAAAATCGATAACCGTTTACTCCATGTCCACTCAAAGGGTTAGTGGAGGGGTTAAGCTATTAACCCAGTGTGGCACGCAGGATGTCTCTGAATAGATTTCACACAATGCTTTTGAAAACAGCTATTTCAGCAGGGATGGGGCTCAGTTGCCAAGTCCAAAACAAATAAGAGGATGTGTGTTGTTGCCTCCCATCATGAAAGCACTTGCTGCTTGCATTCTTGACCCCAGCTGCTCCTACATCCCCTTTTCTTATTCCACACATTCCTGAATTGGGTTGTACTTTTGTCCTCACTCACTTTGGTACATTGCATGCAGCATTGAGGCTACAATATGTTTAAGGCATATGCAACTTTTAGGTGTAACAACTTAGACATAGTTTAGGACATATTTCTGGAAATAATTTCCTTGCTAAAGTATTCAAACCCCTTTAACTTTTTTGTCATGTTACAGCCACAATCTTTGATATACTTTATTAGGATTTTGACCCAGCTCCGCTGGTTTGCCTCAAGAACTGTACTGTGTTTAGCTTCTGATCAATATTGTCAACTTTCATGTCCCCTACAACACAATGCTGTTGGCACCTGTCAGGAGTCTGCAGGCTGTGCTGTCTGCATGGCCTGTTCTCTACTCTTTTTCTCTCACAGGTGAATGTAGTTGACAGGTGGGTGTGGTGCACACCTGCAGCTCGTTTCGGCGGCTCCGGCTGGAGCTTAAAAGCAGGTTACAGTCCGCTGAAGGACGCCGGAGTGTTAAACCGTTGTGTTCGTTTTGTGCTTTGGATTACTCACAGGTCGCTTCTCCTAGCGCTGAAGACTGGCTCCTGAATCCCCGCCGCTCAGATCCTGCTCTGGCATTCCCCTCGAGTGACGTCATGCACGCCGTCTTCTGTCCGCCCGACCCACTAGTCATCCTTCTGAATCCTCTTTTAAGTGTGAGGACTCAACTGACCTTAGTTTGGTTCCTGAGATCTATCATGATCTGCGCCAGGTCTTTAGTAAAAGTAAAGCCGAGTCATTACCACCACATTGTCCCTATGACTGTGCCATCGACCTTTTGCCTGGCGCCCCGTTACCTACCAGCCGCCTGTATAACATCTCCAGGTCGGAACGTCAGGCGCTCGAAAAATACATTGGAGAGTCCCTCGCTGCAGGGTTAGTTCGGCCTTCCTCCTCTCCACTGGGCGCAGGGTTTTTTTTCGTGGGAAAGAAAGATGGTTCCCTTTGCCCATGTATCAATTATTGAGGGCTAAACCAGATCACGGTAAAAAATAAATATCCGCTCCATTTGTTGTCCTCGGCGCTCGAACCGGTCCAAGATGCGGTTATTTTCACCGAATTAGATCTACACAATGCTTATCATTTGGTTCGAATCCGCCGGGGGGATGAGTGGAAGACGGCTTTCAAGACTCCCCTAGGACACTTTGAGTATCCGGTCTTAGGTTCCAACTCTCAAAAATGTACAATACAGCTATAGGATTAATTCCGGCCAGTCATCACCTCAATTCTCATCCTCATACGAGTGATCAAAACATTGCTCCCTTAAGCCAGGCCAATAACACCCTAACGACTCCTCGTTACAGAGGAGTGGACCAGTTTCGGTTCAATCTGCTGTCTTGATGGCTTTAACGACCGCCCATTACTAAGGGGTGGACCTGTTTCGGTTAATTTTGCATGTTATCTAAGCCATTACAAGGCCTTTGTTGGGCAGTAGTATAAAGCTTGTTACTCCACATTACTCCAGACTTTTTGAATTGAGAAAGCTTCCTGGAGAGGAAGTGAAACATCTTCAACTACGAAAAACAAGTCCAGTTGCTTTTTTTTTTACTTTTTTTGGAATGACTATGACCTGGATGACTGAGAATCTTCACCAGCAGTATCTAGCCTTAGTTAATGATGTCCTATGGGATTTTCTTAATGTTTTCATCTTTGTCTATCTCGATGACATCCTTATTTACTCTCGTGACCACGTCCAGCATCGACAACACGTCCGCTTAGTCCTTCAACGCCTCCTTGAGAACCGTCTGTTTGTGAAGGCTGAGAAATGTGAATTTCATAAGGCCTCTGTTACATTTCTCGTCATATTTTAGAAGGCGGACAGGTCAGATCAGACCCCGATAAGATCAAGGCAGTGGTTGAATGGCCAACACCTGAGTCTAGGAAGCAGCTACAACGCTTCCTAGGTTTTGCTAATTTTTATAGCCGATTCATCAGGGGTTACAGTCAGATCGCATCCCCTCTACACGCACTCACTTCTCCCAAGACCCCTTTCACCTGGAGTCCAGAAGCTAGTGCCGCCTTTAATGAATTAAAGACTCGGTTTTCTCAGGCCCCCATCCTTGTACACCCCGATCCTAGTAAACAGTTTATTCTCGAAATTGACGCTTCTGATACGGATGTAGGAGCGGTCCTCTCCCAGCGGTTGGATTCAGATCAGAAGCTTCATCCCTGTGCATTCTTTTCTTGTCGCTTGTCTCCAGCCGAACGCAATTAGGATGTAGGTGATCGAGAACTACTGGCCATTAAGTTAGCCTTAGAGGAATGTCGACACTGGTTGGAGGGGTCCGAGCAGCCCATAATCATTTGGACGGACCACAAAAACCTGGCTTACGTGCAGTTCACCAGACGACTCAATCCCCGACAGGCTCGCTGGTCCCTTTTTTCTCTCTCGCTTCAACCTATCCATCACCTATTGTCCTGGCTCCAGAAACATTAAACCTGACACCCTGTCCCAACTGTAGGCTCCACAAGACTTGGAGAAGGAACCTGCTCCCATCCTGCCACCCACCTGCACCTTTGGTGCCCTCCTTTGGGAGCTGGAAGATCGCCTCACCCAAGCCTTGCAAGATGAGCCTGATCCTGGAATCGGATCCGCTGGTCTCACCTATGTTCCGAGTTCTGTCCGCTCCGATGTTTTCCGCTGGTGCGATGACTCTAAGTTCTCCGCCCATCCGGGAATCTACAGAACTCAATCCCAGGTCTCTCGTCAGTTTTGGTGGCCCTCCTGGACCAAAGATGTCCGAGACTATGTTCGTGCCTGTCCCGTTTGTGCCCAGAATAAACCATCGAATAGACCCCCCGCTGGACTCTTGAATCCGCTTCCCGTACCAAGATGCCCTTGGTCCCACATCGCATTAGATTTTGTCACCGGTCTCCTATCCTCTCAAGGAATGACAATCATCCTAACGGTAGTAGACCGGTTCTCTAAGTCCTGCCATCTCATCTCCATCAGAAGACTGCCTAATGTCTTTCAGACTGCTCAACTTCTCATTAAACACGTCTTCAGACTCCACAGTATCCCCTGCGACATCCTCTCTGACCGGGGTCCCCAGTTTGTTTCACAAGTCTGGAAGCACTTCGGTTCTGCTCTCGGAGCCCGTTACACCCTCACCTCTGGATATCACCCTCAGACTAATGGACAGACCGAAAAAATGAATCAACAACTATTCAATTCAATTCAATTGAATTTTATTTATATAGCGCCAATTCATGAAACATGTCATCTCAAGGCACTTTACAAAGTTAAGTTCAATCATATTATACAGATTGGGTCAGATTATACAGATAGGTCAAAAATGTTCCTATATAAGGAAACCAGTCTTCGTTGTCTCACCTCCTCATCCCCTTCTGACTGGAACAAGTACTTGCCCTGGGTAGAGTACGCCCTAAACTCACACGTCTCCACTTCAACTGGTCACTCACCATTCGAAATAGCTCTGGGATATCAGCCACCAGACCTGGAACTCAACCATCACTGCCCTTCAACAAACCACAGACCAAAACAGAAGGTTTGCTGATCAACGCAGGACCCCAGCTCCACAATACCACGCCGGTCAGAGGGTCTGGCTCTCCTCCAAAGACGTCCTCACCAACCCCTCTGCTAAGAAGTTAGCGCCCCGGTTTACTGGACCCTACGAGATCGAGAAGATCATCAGTCCGTCTGCCGCTCGACTCCGTCTGCCCCCTCATTCTCATGTTCACCCAACTTTCCATGTCTCTCAAATTAAGCCTGTCCTTTCTAGTGATTTGTGCATGTCTGCACGGCCTGTTCTCTACTCTTTTTCTCTCACAGGTGACTGTAGTTGACAGGTGGGCGTGGTGCACACCTGCAGCTCGTTTCGGCGGCTCCGGCTGGAGCTTAAAAGCACGTTACAGTCCGCTGAAGGACACCGGAGTGTTAAACTGTTGTGTTCGTTTTGTGCTTTGGATTACTCACCGGTCGCTTCTCCTAGCTCTAAAGACTGGCTCCTGAATCCCCGCCGCTCAGATCCTGCTCTGGCATTCCCCTCGAGCCGTCTTGATGTTACCAAGCTGGACAAGAGTTCCCGTCCCTGGATTCACCCCGGTTCCTTCAGCTGCTCTCCGTTCCTGCTCTCTGCTGTGGTGCTGCTCGGGCTCCCCGCCTTACTTCCACCTGCCAGCTCACCTGTCGCTCAGTCACCTAGTTCCACCAAGAGTAAGAGAACTGCCGAGTCCGTTCTTCCACTCCACCTCCCCCGGACAGGTTCTCCATATCTGGCGGTAAGCAGAGCTTCACGCAGCGTAGATTCCCGCACTTGCTCTCGTTAATCTGTCCCTTTCTCTCCCGCAGTGCTTTTGATCCCGACGTCCCGATCATTGTCTGCGGCTCACTCTGTGAGCATTTATTCGTGTTTATCAGCCTAAATAAACATCTTAACTGCTTGTTGTCTCCCGACTGTGTTCTGCATGTGGGCCAAACACCTAAAAACCATGACAGCACCACCATGTTAAGATGCCGTGTTTGGGTGGACACAGCATTTTGCATGTAGGCAAGTTTAGTTGTGGTCCCATTTTTCAAGAGTTCCTTCTTCTATATGTTTGATGTGTTTGTTTATGTGGCTTTTGATAAAGTGCAGTTATTTTAGCTTTCTACCAACACCTGCTTCATTCTTTGCTTTCTTTTTCTTCTTGCATTCAGATTTTCTCACGAGCTGCACATATTTGGAGCTTCTCCAGAGTTATTTTGTGCTTTCTCTGATTATTGCTTTCCTTGCCAGTTTAGGTGAAAAGTCACGTCTTTGTAAGTTTGCAGTTGTGCTATTTATATTGGTGATAGATTGAACAGTCTTCCAAGAGCAGTTCAAAGCTGTGTTGTTCCTTTGTGTTCATCATTATGTTTGTTCCTGAACATATCATGGTTTTTAGTTTTTCCTTTTCACATTGAAATCAATCAATTGTGGTCTATATGAAGTGGAACTGCAATGCTTTGGTCTGAATTCCTCATTAATTTACCCCCACGTTCCCCCTTTTTACCCATGTTCTGAGGTGTGTCTGAGAGTAACTTGTTTTGGTGCTGTCTTTAAATCCAAAGGAGGCGCTTCACATCCTGCCTCATTGCAGGTTGAAGTGTTCCACTTCAGCATAGACATTATATACGTAGACGCTCCATGGACTGGCGTTGCCTATTGGAGCTGATGTTTCAGCATGGCCGCCATCTTCGATGAGTCTCTTACGCACCCCCAGTTAATTTATTTGTACTGAGGAAGGTGTTTGCCCAACTAATATAAATCACTACTTCCAGAGGTTTTACCCGATTTTCACACAGTTTGGTTTGTTACAAATGACAGAGATATGGTTATGATACAGGATGCTGTCATGCATAAAGAAGCATGTTTTCATGCTGAAATATGTTGTTTTATGCTATTTAACAAAGACAGACATATGGTATATTGGTGTATAAATATGTGATTTTCCTAAAATACTTCGTTTTATGCTAGTTAACAAAATCAACCATATGCTAAGCCATGTTCTTAATTATGTAAATAAATATGTGCTTTTATGCTTAAATACTTTGTTTTAGGCTCTTAGACAAAGACACATGTGGCATCACCTAATAATAAATGTATAAATGAATATAATTTATATTTTAATAAAAAAAAAAGTTTGATTGTTCATTTAAATGAATTTCACTCTCTCACACACCCGAGCTTTACCTACACACAAAGCAATTATTTTTTTCATATTTTGTATGCTGTGCATGCACATATGCATACACAGAGTTTTTTTTAAATGGCCTGGAAAAGTGTTTTTTAAGATTTTCAGGTCATTCCAATGTCTTACACTACCCTGCTTGCCACTGGGGCTGGAGCTTAAGACCCTTGAAAAAGAATTGTTTTGCACAGCTTCTTGCATGTTTGTAATTCTGTAACTCCGGCGTACTTAAGTTGGTAATGTAGTTTTTGAAATACAGAGATAAAAAAAATATGAAAATATAACGTATGAAATAATGGTCCATCGGTCAGGTTTCTGCAATGTTCTCACCATGTAAAAACTCATCTTCCGAACCAATCTCAGCCCAAAATGATGATCTGCACTTAGTGATCTACTTCCAGTAGTCTTCGCTGGTTATTGCAACTGTAAGCTGCAGAAAATACGGGAAAAGTTGTTCCCTCGTCATTTACTCCCATTGGCTCCTTTGCCAGCCTTGAGTAGGAGAGACCCATCAAATATGGCGGCAACGCAGGATGTGCTCCAGTACGCAATGAGGCATCTACATATATAATATATATGCCCTTAACCCCATTCAGCCATTTTTGTGGTATGCTAGTGGATGGTGTAAGAACAACCAAACTTTTTGCCTTTTCCACTTGTGGCTTCGACATCCTTCCGCTTGGAAAACAAATTGACTCAAGACTGGTAAGCTGGAAGTCCATGACTATGTTTAGCAGTTCTGCAGCAAATACTGTGACATAATTGTTCAAAAAATACGTAATAGAAAACAAAAAAAATTGAACAGTTTGAAAAATATGACCCAAAAAGAAAATAAAGATATCTCTACAGCTCCTGGACTGATGAAATTCACATTTTCTGCACTCCTAGAGACTCCAAGTACACAACAAAATGTATTTAAGGGCTAAAAAAGTAGATTTTGCATATGTCCCCTGTAATATTCTCTAGCAAACCTGAGATGCCTTTACAAAACAGTTGGATTTTACCTTAAACTACTCATAATTTGAGAATTTATTAATAGTATAATACCGTAGGCAGTTAGTTGCACATGATTTTATTGCATTTTAGACTGTTTTCACTGTTTTATAAAAAAAAATAGAAGGCATGCATCCTTTACCATTCTGACTTATTTATTTATTTTGGTCTATCACATAAAATCACAATAAAATGATCAACATTGTTGTCATAATATGACAAAATATGAAAAGGTTCAAGGGATATGAATGCTTGCAAGGTGCCAGATTTTATTGCTGTTTTAATTGTCCAACATGGTTTGTACTACAGCATAAAACTCAAAATTATCTACATATCAGACAAAAATGTTTCTTTGAAAAAGCTTGTCTGTTCTAATGTCCATTCATTGATAAGTAGTCTGCAGACATCATTTCCAGCCAGACTCGACTAATACTTGTGGTTACAGCAGCTATATTGACATTGCTGCTGACAGGTCTGTAGACATGTGTCCCCCCTCTACAAGCTGGCTGCATAATTCTGTGGAAACAATAAGGCCATTAATTGGTTTTGTCACCAGTAGCAGGTAAAAAAAGAACTCCATTTTGTCTTTCCCTCCCATTCTTGCAAAGGATGGAAAAGCAATCTAAAAATGACCCCCCTCTAGACACTTACTGTCGTTCTCCATCAATTTTCCGCATCCACTGCTGCTGCAGCCAAGTCCAATTTCAGCTGCCTCATGGCCAATGAAATCTCTGACAGATTGCTGGACCTTTTTGCAACTTTCGTTTCCAAGTCCTGCTGCCTTTCTTACATGTGGGAGAGGAGGAACCTCAGGATCGAACAACGGCATTAGAGTAGAATTTGTGGGGGACAGAGTGACAATAAGACAGAGATGGATGACGAAAGGACCCCATATTGATACACTGTATGAACCTAAAAAAAATAAAAAATACAAAAATAGGCACCACAAAGAAGTTTAGTATTTCCCTGGAAATCATTCTAATTTAAATTTTGTATGGTAAGGGAAAACGATGGACTTTGTATTTTTTGTATGAGCTGGTTAATCTCTTTTATTGCACCATTACTTCCCTTCATGAAAAGAGACGTATGAGTTTTGGCTCCCTGGAGAAGTACTGATATGTTTTGAGTAATTTTCCAACTATTTCCCACCATCCCAAAATTGTCACATAACAGCTGCGGGATTATTTAGAAGGACAGTTTTAGCCATTTTGCTTAAATCATACAAATAGGAAACGACACTGATCGGATTCATAATTCACTGCTTCCAATTGCATGTCAGCTGATTTATGGCTGCTATTATGCAAATGCCCACACTTAAGCAGCCATTTAGATCTGTGGCCGAGGAAGTAGGTTTTATTTACTGTTCCAGTGAATCTTATTAACTGCAGTCTGTTTAGGGGATTGGAAAAGAATGAGAGCAAGCTTGGAGAGGAATCGTTGAATGTACATTATTCATGGATCATTTTATATATGTATTCCTCATTAGCTTTGGTCTAATCCCTCTCAGTCTTCATCATAAGAAATGTCAAGGACTAAAGAGGTACATACTTAAAAGAATTAATGCATTTCAGGATTTCACTATACCACTATTTTGTATGTCTGGAGGTGACAGGGAACACATGTAGGGAACTCTGTAGCGTCCAGTTAAAGATGGCTTCTAATCAGTAGTGAGAGGTCGAACAACCCAATAGTCAACAAGATAGTACCGTCAAAAAGCTGTTTAATAAATCTCAAGACTTCTTACCCAGTGGTTCAGCTTCATATGGGTTGAACCTAGAGATTATTGCCTAGGTCAACCTGTACCTAAAAAAACAGACTCAGCAAATCTGTTTCAGTTTTAATATTTTGTGTGTGTGTTTTTAAGCAGCTAGAGAGACCTCTCTGTAATAATCAATAAAACTCCCATCTGTCATAGTTTGTCTTCTATAGAACATGCCCTGGTCAACCTTTTGCTGTTTCGTTTTAATTCCTTATTTTTTTCAGTATCAAATGTACCTGCTAAAAAGCTTCTACACACACGAACATACTTCTAGTGGCAAAATACAAAGCAGTTGAACTAAGTACATTCGTGTAATTTTCCTCTTGATTTCTTCTTTGTTTGCATGTTTTTTTAAGGAAATTCTTCCCTTAAAAGTTGATCCTTATTCTGTGTGATTTTTGAGGCATATGTGAAAGCGTGTATTTCAGAAGAAAATGGCCACCATAAAGCACATGGCATCTGTTTTAGATGAGGATCAGATCTTTACCAAACATTTTGTAATTAACATAAAAAAACTGTACAGTCCGGTGGATAGTTTCCATTATGTGATTTTCAGGTCGTAACAATGTTTCCTGCAGACCAACTGCATCAACTGCCGCTTGTATCAAAAATGAACAGCAGGTGGACAGGCTTATATTGAACCAATTCCTACCATTAAGCACTGCTATGCATGTACCTGCAGCACAGCCTATACCACAGCAAATCATTCCAGTCAATACTAGAGAGAAGAAGCAAGAAGAAACTTTATTTTGTTGGCCGTCAGAAAGGGGAGAAATAGTTTAGGTAAACTTAAGCAGCCAGTGGCACTTCAGAGTCCATGCAGTGCCACTGTACTGGAAGTCACATAACTATTAAAGGAGATGCAAGCAGAATATAGCATTTACTCATATTACATAGGGTAAACATTGAGACACACTAATCAGATGAACAAATTAAAACATGAATGTAAAAAGATTTGTATTAGTTCAACTTCTGAAAAAGCTAATTGTCATCATTGTGTGCCTCATCTTTGGTATCCGCAACATCATCCATGGGCGTATGCGTGGGACTTGCCCCCCCCCCCCCCCCACCCCCCCCCCCCGCCCCCACACTTCCTGTATGTGTGACGGTGCCTTCTGTCCGCCACACTTTTTTTTATTACAACCATTTAATCTGTTATTATTATGCAGTAATGTGTCTTTCCGAGCTGTCTTTAAACGCAGCATGAGCGTCCGGTGGATTCCGATTCCCAACTGGAGACGTGCAGCACCGTCTCACACGGTGTGTCTGAATCACGTTCAGCAAAAGGCAAAAAACTTTTTTTCTAACAGACCATGTAAGCTGAGTAATGTTGTTGCATGCAGATGTTAGCTAAATTATTGCTAGTTAATACAGGCCAATATATCATCTTAAGCTAGTTCACAAGAAGACTAATGTTGTTACCTATGTTACATTCCATGCTAGTTAGTTCATGTGAGGAATCTTTAATTTCTGTGCAGTACCTTTGCTCAATATGGCTTTCCACAAATTATAAACAAATCTTTTTTGCCACAATAGAAAGAGCAGAGTCGGGGAGGACACATTTCATGTTCAGTGTTGTCATTTGCCTCTTAGTGATCTAACTGCTTAGCCTGTAGATGTTCAAGGGTCATTGTGTCAACTCAACCAGAGTTTGGCAGCCAATACTTTAGATTTTAAAGATGACAATATAAAGAGCTGAAGCCCATCCCCTGGTGCTGTACTGTGGCTGGTAGTGATTATGTGGTTCTTGCACCGCTAAGGAGAGGTGCAAGAGGATGATAAATCACTCAATAGGCCTGTGAAAAATCTGTCCCCTCACTTTTGAGATGATGGTTACGCCCCTGACTTCATCTATCTTCACTTTGGGGCCATCTGAGTCAAACTCCTTGCAACTTAAATCCAAGTTCAGTGTTTTAGACTCTATTTCATATCATCATGGTGCACTCTGCTCATAGCACCATTGCAATATTGTCTCTGTCGGTCCGCTTGTCAATAGTGTGTTCAGGTGTGACCCCTATGCTGCAGACTGTGTTTGATTTTTATTACTGCATTATCTTGTTATTGTATTTTCGATAAGAAATCGTGCGCATTGTACAATCCAGAATCAAAGTCCTTGTATGTGTACACATACCTGGCAAATAAATGACATTCTGATTTTGACAGTTTTTCAAAACCTGTTCATCAGTGACATTTTGTGCCTCCTATGATCAATCCAAGTACTCACAAAGCAGAAATAACATTGCTTTTCACTTCGGAAATCTTGCTTTAGAAATTCATTTATCTGCAGTGTTTGTTGAAAATGTTGTTATTGCTAAAGATACACGGCTGAATAGTATCTTTTTAACAACACCGATAATGTGTTTTCTATTGTCCAAACAGCATCACACATAACAAATGCACACACACACAAAAGCCTTTATTGTACAATTACATCCAACGTGTGCACCTCAATGATCAATAAAGCCATGAGTACATACTTTCTAGGAGATATATGGACAGTATGACATTTTTCAGCATGATACTAATTTATTTGAATTGTTTTCTGATAAATAGTCCTTCCAAACACTCTATTTTTATTCAAGGTCCCACAAATAAAACCAGCTATGCATTACATTTTTGATAAAAGGAGTATACATATCCTTGATGATGTGAGTTTGAACACAGAACAAATATTGCCAAGATTTTCCATCACATGATAATTGGTCATGAGCTCCTCTGGTTTCAAAGCAAGGATCTATATGCTGCATCTCTTTTCATCTGACAAATCTCTGCTCATTGTCTTTGTATAGTTTGATTTGTGCTGTTACCTGTTTGTAATCTGCTTATTGATCATTTTACATAATTTTAAATCTCAGCCTTGAGATCATTTATATCTCAATAACTCAAATTGATCATTTGAGTTATTACGTTATCTGCTTGTTTGAGAACCAACCTAAGAAGTAGTGTTCTTGTCTGCAGTAATCTGATAAGAATCTCTGGCCTTGTACACACATAGTTGGGTCTTTATAAAAACAAATAGCTCCCCCTCATCGACGCATAGGGTCAGTGTACTACAAAACTAAAACCTGTCAGCAAGCCTGCAACAGGATTTAGTCACTTATTTAACCCTGCACTCTGACTCTGACAAAAATTTGGTGACAGGTGTTGTTTTAATGCAGCATTAAAGGTTTAGAAGGTGGTAGGTAGTGTCGGTAAGATGGTCAAATCCTTAAGAATCTACAACTAGCTTGTTTCAATGTCAAAATAGGACACATGAGGTAGAAGCAATTTTTTTCAATAAAATCTTAATCCCATAACATTGGATCAATGTATTCTCACACTACATAATGCTGTCTGCGCTTATGAGAATTCACTGACCTCTGCATGCCAGATCCTTGAAACTGAAAATGAAACTAAGGCTTGGCCTACTGTTCTATTAATTTGCTAAATAATTATCTGACCATTTGTGAACGCTAATAGCTTGTCAGACCACAGCCAGTTTTACACCTTGATACAGTTTCACTATTCAGCTCTGCAGCACAAGCACAAGAAACATACCTCAGAGAAGTGATAGAACTTGGTATGCAATTCCTTTCCTGACTAAACATGACTGGGTTTTCAGTCTTTATTTAAAGGAACTCAGTGTTTCGGCTGATTTGCAGTTTTCTGGAATTTCCTTCATAGATTTGTGGAGTATAGGAACCAAATGCTGCTTCTCCATGTGTAGTTCTGGTTCTGGGCATGTAGAGTTGACCAGAACCAGAAGATCTTGCTGAGTAGAGTAGTTGTAGAGTAGTTGTTTTGCATTCAGATGTGGGTTTTATTCTAGTCACACGATGTGCCCTGCGCAAGTTACTGATCTGTGTAGTTAGTGCGATTGGGTGACTGTGGCACTGTGACTAGAAAAGCACCATACAAATTACTGTAAATTGGGGTTATAGGACATGCTTCTCTTCAATCTAGTGTCTATTCAGACATTTTTTTTAATTCCTAGAAAGCTTTTGCTTTTCATCCTTTTGAAAAGTTATTTAAACTTAGTCTGTCTTTGCTGACAAAGAGCTGTAGAATGCAACAGTGTGTTTCCACATCACTCACTGACTATTTCTTAATTCTGCTTATTCAGACAGGTGGTCTTGTATGGTGGAGTACTGATTAGGACTGTGATAAAGATCATACATTCTCCAAGTTGCAACTGTGGAATGCATACTTGCATTTTACTCTGTGATAGTCCTGAGTCACCACATGCTGTTTATAATCAGGAAAGACAATGAATAAGAATGTAAAAACCTCAAGGCTTTGGATTCACTTAATTTGAGTGCTGTCTGAATAAAGTCAAATCATATCAGGTATTAATCATGACTTTAAGCAGTGCAGAGGGCAGACACAACTGAAGACCACATAATTGTAAGCTGGCATACAAGATGTTCTGTTTTTCATGAAACATCTGTGATTTTCTATGCAAAATCTATTTAAAACTTGGTAATAATGTTAAATACTCTCTGCAAGTAACTGGATAAAGTCTCTGTTTATATGATTGAGTAAAATTTATTTTTGACTGACAAGGTGGCGACACACAGAACCAGAAAGATTAAGTTACAATGTATAATATATTTATACAACTGGCGTGTGGTTCCCAGCAGATGAGAGTAATTGGTTCAAACTCACAAACAGACAACTTTTGAGACTGTAGCTAAGAGGGAAGAGTAGTGTTCTTGCAATCCGAAAGTCGTGGGTTAGTTTCCTCCATTCACATGTCGATGTGCCTGTGGGCAAGGCTCTTAGTCCCAAGTTGCCTACTGAGCTGCATTTCAGTGTGTGAATGCATGGGCATTTGTGGGTGTGATTGGATGAATGGGGCTCCAGTCTAAAGCACTTTGAGTGATTAGTATGACTAGAAAAACTCTATATATGTTCAGTCTGTTTGCTATTTGGAACCCTGAAAAATGAATGCAGATCCAGCTGCTTTGAAATGTTGAGAAATCTGGATGTTCGCGATTGGATCTTTGGTCGTCAGGACAAACCAGGAAGACGTTTAAACTACCAAGTAGATGTGTTGCTACGCTTGCCATGTTTGTCCGACCTTGTAAAACAGGACGTCTCTGACAAATGTGTCCCTGCTTTAGATCCAGTTGATTTTTGATATTAAATCGGGGGAAAAAATGCAACCATACAAATATTGAAATCGGAGCCTTGTCAGAAAATATCTGTTTTTGTGATGTAATTTATAATTTTTGTCAGTAAGCAAAAGAAAAGTCTCAAACATCTAATAAAAATATTTGATTTGGAGCTTTGATGAAAGTCAGCCAAATTACTCTCTGAACCTCATATTATTAATTTCCCCCCTTGACACTGTCCTGCACAAAGTTATCTCTTCTTTTTGAAGCCTCATCCATTTTCTGTTACTTTGAAAAAGCCTTAGGCCAATCAAGCTGAGCGAATTTGTTAAATTCAGATGAGTGCTGATCCAAAATGTCTTACTAAATTGGTTGTGTTAAAGAAACCTCTCGCAGTGCTTCTTTCAGAATGGTTCATTTTGCTGTAGTTGGCTCCTGGACAACGTTTTTGTGGTATAACATTGTTTTACGTACCAATCATGATTTATTTACAGGTATGATGGAGATTAGTTAAATTCAGCTACTTAAAATCATGTAATCATTGAATTAGTGAAAACCCCATAATCAGAATGTAGAAATATTAGATTTTTTTTTTATCAGAAATAATGATCAAAAATGAAATAAATTCTGATCAAAATTCTGAACATTTATCACAGGAAAAGTAAGCAAATAGAAAGATTTTAATAATTCTTGCTGATACAAAACAGGAAATGTTTAGTCTGATCTCTTGGACTCTGTCTGTTTATACAGAGTATGTGAACATCTGGTTTCAACTAGAATAGATTTATACATTGAAATTTTAAATTAAACAGTAGACAAGCAACAGTGTTTTGTTTTTCTTGCTATAAATCTTGTTTCCCACAGATTTAACCATATGAGAATATCAATTTCATGTCTGAAAGCTGGTTATTGTACACTATCCATCTTTTGCTTTTTATGACATTAAGCTGTTTTCCAGTGTTCTTATAGCCTATTTGTCATTTTTGTTACTGCTTCCTTTGAAAAATTAATAGCAGCAAACATAATGAATAAAGAATTTGAGTCTCTATTAGATTTTAAAACCCAATGAGCTTGCCGCCAGTTCATTCAGAAATGGACAATTCTTCTGTTGTCCAATAAGGGTTATGCTAATAGGGTTGCTCATCATGTTCATTAATTATACCTTTCTAATGACACTCGACTAGCAAGTGTTTTTCTCTTCGACCCTTTTACTAATTACCTCTTTTTGTTTAATTTTTATCATTCAACAAGCAGCACTTCTCCTCAGTCACATTTAATGTAGTCAAATTAATGGACCTAAAAGCCCAGAGAAGCGGGTTCTTACTCTCCAGACAGCAAATCTATCATACAGGTTTATTTTCAGGACAGGAAAAAGAAGATAGAGTGCTCCATAAGGTGCTAAATGATCTAAGCTGTTTAATATACTGGATATTCTCTATCATGGTTTGTTTTTAAAAGTTTGTCCTAACATGAGATCAATCTTGGTCGTGAGCACAGAATGAATAAGTAGCAATATTGTGTAATGAGTAAAACAATCAAAACAAAAGAAACGTTTTGTTGTAACACTGAATTAAACATGCACTTAGAAAACTTTGCAGATGTTATTTTGATCGATGGTATCAAAATATAAGTTTATTATAATTATATTATGTTTTATCAACTCTTTTAGAATCAAATCTAACATTAGAAACCCCTTCACTTTGAAAGATTCCAAAAAACTGCAGTAGTGAGAGTTTGAAGTATATTGTCAAGAAGAAAAATGGATTGCATCCCATAATTTAAGAAAGTAGTAGTTTAATCGTTCAAATTGATGCCACGATGATCTCACTTAGTAGCAACTAAATTAGATTAAAACCAGAGAGTACCACAATTTTAAAAACATTTACGCTTGATAATGAGACTTGGTGGTGGAATTAGGAATTACACGAGGATGTCCAGAGAAGGAGATGAGCTGAAAAGAAGTTGGACACTGAGGACTTAAGAGAGTCACCAGGAGTACAGCAAGATGCAGTGTAAAGTGAAGGTAGAAATAGTTAAGACCAAACAAAGGACATACAGGGACGTCTATAATAGGTTAGACAGTGAGGAATGAGAGAAGGATTTATGCATGTAGACAGAAATAGGAAGAATGTTCCGAATGCTAGTATGATTATTGAATGAGATGGAGATGTACTGACAAATGCAACAAGTGTGATAGGAAGATGGAAGGAGTACTTTGAAGAGCTGATGAACGATGAAAATGAGAGAGAACAAAGAGCAGAAGAAGCGGCCATTGTGGAACAGGAAGTAGCACAGATTAATAAGATGATGTAAGGAAGGCATTGAAAAGGATGAAGAGTGGAAAGGTAGTTGGCCCTGATAATACATGTTGATGCCACCATAGAGTCAAAGAAGCTCATCAGGAGCGCCCTCTGCACTACAAAACACCTCAGTCTCCTCAGCAGGTACAGTCTGTTCTGGCCCTTCTTTTAAAGAGCATCCATGTTGGGACTCCAGTCCAGCTTATTGTCAAGGTGAAAACCCAGCAACTTATAAGACTCCAGTATCTCAACATCAGTTCCCTGGATGTTAACCGGTATCAATTAGGTGGATCTGTTCCTGCGAAAGTCCACCACCAGCTCCCTTTGTTTTCCCTGCATTGAACCTGAGATGGTTTTGCTGGCACCAGTCTAAAAAGCCCTGTATCCTCTATCTGTACTCTGAGTCGTCCTCATCTGTGATAAGACTGACTATGAGAAAGTCAACAGCGAACTTCTGAAGGTGGCAACCTGGTGAGCTGATGGATAAGTATGTAGTGTAGGAGGTGAAAAGAAACGGCTGGAAAAACCTACAAAAATGTGAGAGTGAAAGTTCTAATAGCAAGCAGGTGACAGTAAATTAGTGGAGGTATTATACTAGGAACGCTTGGAGGTATCTTTAATCAAACTTTTCAAGATATTGTAGGTGTGATTTCCGTCTGTCAGATGACTGTGTAAACACTCATGATTCACTTAATGGGGGTAAACTTGTTAACACAAGTAGTGTTGGTAGCATTTAAAATTGGATGGTAAAAGTCTTTATTTCAGTATGTCATGTTGCTTTATAGCATAAGCAACATGAAAGCATGGACCAGCCCTGCCTTGTATTAGCAGTCTGGTAAAAGATGTTTAATGGTGTGGGGGACATTCTTTTGGCACACCTGGCACCCCTTATTACCAGCTAAACATAATTTAAACCTGTCTAATAAATACTAATGGCATTATCCATACCTTTAAGACCACAGTGTACCCATCTTCCGCAGCCTGTTGAGAGGTTTTAATACCTCTGCTAACCGGTCTGCGCAGGCCTTGAGTTTCAACTGGTTTCCTTATATAGGACATTTTGACCAATCTGTATAATCTGACCCAATCTGTATAATATGATTGAACTTGATTTTGTAAAGTGCCTTGAGATGACATGTTTCATGATTTGGCGCTATATAAATAAAATTGAATTGAATTGAATTGAATTGAGTACCCGTCCTGTGACATCATCTGGGCCAGGTGCCTTCCTCACGGTGTCTCTGACTTGATGTGGCTGCGGTTGTATCAGGTTGTCATCCTTTGGTGGAGCATGAACGGCGTTTTCCCTGCTGTGATCGAAGCAAGCAGAGAACTGATTCAGTGTGTCCGGGAGGTTGCTGGCAGGCATCGTGGTTGTGGTGCTGTTGTTGTAGTCAATCAGGGCCTTAATCCCCTGACACATACCTCTGGAGTTGTGGAAGTGGGTTTGTTCAGATACAGTAGTTCTTGTTGTATTTCTTGCTCAACTATTGCCCTGTAACACGGAAGCACATAATTGTTTCCCTGTGAAACAATTATGTGCTTCCATGTTCCACCTTTACCGTTACTCAGAATCTGCTCACAAATTAACATTAAGATAATCAAGTTTTTACATTTGTCATCTATTCAGAATTGTCCATGTATACAAATCAATGGATCAAAAATTTGATTCAATTTCCTACCTTTTGTAGAGATACAGGTAGAAGGGCTCAAGACAGTCAAGGTCGTAGAGGGTCTTGAAAACACACACAAGAACAACAGGAGTAAGGACAATGCAGCTTTATCACAGCTGATACTGTTATTACAGTATTTAACAATAATATGGCAATCTCATTGTATAATGTTCTAACATTGTCCGGCTCTAGTACGATATGGGAAAAAATGAACTGATATCAAATAAAATTATTTGGTTTTCATATCAAATATTGCAAACATGTGTTACGTTTTTACAACTCCATTATATTATTCATACTCTGATTCCCAGTAAAAAAAAAAAAACATATTTTTTGTACTGGCAGAAAATTGCTGTAAATTCAAATCTTGCCTGTATTTTAACTTCTCTATTTCCTCCAGTAGCTTAAACCATTACTTTCAAACCAAAAACAAAAAAAACAAAAAATACAAACTCAAATTATAGTCCATATTATAGTCTTACATTAGCCTAATTGTCTCTATTGTGGTTTGTTTGTTGTTCTCAGCTATTCTGTCCATCTAAACATTGCTCAGATAGAAATACCGATGCTGGGATGCAGGAATGTATAATAAAGTAGAAGTTATGCAAAACACTTGATAATGGAGATAATGGTGCTTTGTAAGATGGGGCTGAGCAGTTTCTTCCCTCGCTCTCATCTTACCCCTTCACCCTGAGGATGCATGAAATCGAACAGAATGAGTCTACTCATCTTTTTTTATAAATCACTCTCCGTGTGCCTCCATCTCTACAAGCACATGCAGTGAACAAAAAGAGATTCATTTTTAGATAAAATGTTGGTGTGAGGGAGAAAACTTTGCCATGACTCTGTTGTGGCTTGTTTAAGAAACATGAGATGCCTATGTTAGAAAAATAAACATCTTAAAGTTTTTGGTGACTCATATTGGAAGGTAGGAACAAGCTATTTACAGTTTTCATTTTATTGTTTGCTTCCTTTTGAAGGCGTTGAGAAGCAATGTGAAGCGTTCAGTGAATATTAAATGGATGCTGCCGCTTACAATTCCTGTCACAGAGTACCTTCCCCAGGCAGCATCAAAAATGAAAGAAAAAATTTATTTGACAGCAGCAACTAATTTCTGTTCATCTGTTGGAATCAATGAAGTTATGTCATTAGTATTATTTATGATAAGGGAGTTAGAGCAGCACTCATCTCAATCAAAATGAAGCGTGTGACCCCCTATAGTGATCTGAAAGTCATTTTGCATTTCAGAAAGAACCGCTTTAAAAGCTCTTGAGTGCACCTGAATAAGGTTGGATTACTGATTCTCTATCTATTTGATTTTTACTTTGGCTTTAAAGAAAGGAGGTCAGTGCGTTGTCATTCGGTCCTCTGAAAGCTTTCTTCCCTTCTCTTTACATTCAAGTTCTGCTGCGTGAGGAGGTGGCCCAGCTCCAAGAGGAGGTGCACCTGCTGCGGCAGATGAAGGACATGTTGAGCAAGGACCTGGAGGGGACCCAGGGTAGCTGCTCGGCTGATGTCCTCTCTGCCACGGAGCTCCGAGTGCAACTGGCCCAGAAGGAGGAGGAGCTTGATCGGGCCAAGGAGGCTCTACAAGGTAAGTAGTCAAACTAGGAAACGACAAGCTGTGTGTTGAAACCTGAACAGTTTTTATTTTAACAAAGGATATGAACAATGAAGTCTCAAGACCCTGAAGACAGATTGCCTTCATAATAGAAAAAAAATACATGCAAAATGTTTGGCAAATAAAAATCTGAAAATGTTGTCTGTTTTCAGCCACTTTGCAGTATTACACCCTCTTTGGACTGTATGCAAATTGCAGTAGAATGTGTGGCAAAAAACTAACAAGGTGCATCACCTTGAACTCGTCATCACAACTGTGAAATGTTGTACTGGCATCATGGTGGTTTTCTTGAGCAGGGGCAGGGTGCAGGAAAGCTGGTCAGAGCTGATGGTAGGACAGGATGGAGCTACAAACAAGGCAAGTCTGGAAGACAACCTGTTAGAGACTGCAAAATGTTCAGACCTGTACAGATGTTTTCCTTGAGGTAGGAGTATGACCCTATACAAAGAGCCAAAGCTGTAACAAAATGGTTTGGATCAAAGCATATCCATGTGCTGGAATGGCCCAATCAAAGTACAGACCTAAATCCATTTGATAATTTGCAGCAAGACATAAAATGTTTTTGTGAATGCTCTATTTTCCTTCCTCTAAACAATAATGCACCACTTTGTGTTGGTGTTCCACATAAAAACCCAATAAAGAACATTTAAGTTTGTGCTTGTAACATGACAGCTTGTGAAAAGAATGAAGGGGTATGAATATGTTCGGAAACTAATGTGTGATTATTGTTTATTATTGAGCATTTTTTTTAAAAATCCTTCAGAATAATTTTAAACCATTAACATATAAGTAAACCATGTTGACCATACAGCAAATCTTTCTTGTATCAGCTATGCGATGCATTATTTATCTCATAAGTCATTCAGACCTTTATGCATCTACATCTACCTGTTTCATTTAAAGTGGCAGCAGTTTTCACTTTAATCGTTCAGCCCTCCGGCTTTGATTTGCTGCCTGCCACTCCCACTCTTGCTGTGACACTTCTGCCGCATAAGGCTTGCAACTGGAGCTGTATTCCCAGCACCACAATGTTGACTGCAGTGTCCTTAAACAACATGCTTCATGCAGTCCATTAACTGCATGATGGGCCATTAGCATGTGTTAAACTGGAAAGATAATTTTGAGGTGGGTGAGTGAGGAGGAGCTTACCTGTGGTTTTACATGTTCCTTCTTTATTCACTCTGTTCTCCTTCCCAGTTACAGCTCCACATACGTATATCCAGTCATCTGAATCATCTTTATTTTGCTACGATTGTGTGCAAAAATAAGGAATTTGAACTCCGGTTGCAGCACTCACCGCATACAGACATTTGGTATGCATAGATAAACGACACAGGTTTTGTCTTTGTTGTTTGTTTGTTGTTTATGCCAAGAAAAGAAAAAGTGGAGGCTTATTTAGTTTCACAGCATTTTAGCTGACTAATCACGCTGTAAGGTGTCTCTTGGGTTAATCAGAGAGACTACCTGGGGGAAGAAACCGTCTCTGTGGTGGCTGGTGTTTGTAAATAGTGGTCTGTACTGCTGACCTGGGGGTAAAAGTCTAAACAGTTTGTGTGAAGGATCCATGAGGTCTGCAGAGATGTTGGCAACCTTTTTCCTGACTTGGATGGATTTAAGTTCAGCCATCCCTGCAGTCCTAATTGTACAATGAAGTCTTAACCGCTCCTGTTTTGTATATGATCAAAACCAGACAGTGATGGACGAACACAGGACGGACTAATAATGGCATTGTAGTAGATGACCAGCAGCTTCGTGTAATTCTTGAGTTGCTACAGGAAGCACAGTCTCTACTGGGTCTTCTTCTGAACGGTCACTATGTGTGAGGACTATCTCAAATCCCAGGAAAGGGTGGTTCCTGGAAACTGGAAGCGATCCACTGCAGACACCGCATTGCTGAGGATGGTGAGGGAGGCTCAAAGGATTTCGTTACTACAGACATCAGTGTTACAGGTCTGTCGTCATTTAACCCTGTGGTGATGTGTTTCGTAGGGGACGGGATAATGATGAAGCATTTGAAATGTAAAGGAACCTCACACAGCTCCAGAGACTTGTTGAAGATCTGAGTGAAGATTGGGGCCAGTTGGTCAGTGCAGGCTTTTGGGCAGAAGAGGGAAATACCTTCAGGTCCTGGAGCTTTTCTGGGCTTCTAATGTTTGAAGACCCTGTTCACATCTTCCTCAGTGATCTTTAGTGCACATACGGGGTAAGATGGTTATTGGGTTGTTGGTGGTGGGTGCAGCTAGTCCTTTTGTCTGGAACTGAGGTGTAAATCGGCAGTTTTTACAATAAGAAAAATGATTTCTTTATTGTCCCGCATTGGGGAAATTTAGGTGTGACAGTGGCAAACACATGGACAGTTACACACAATTATCAGCTATTTTTTGGAGTGGACTGATAATACAACATACTTTTGAAAGCATGCATTTGGCACACTGGTTTGGCTGCATTTTGTGAAAAAAAACAAGGCTCATATATTTACATGTATCTCCACTGATATTTGGATAGTAAGTTTAGAGAAACCACCCAGTTTTTGCAGAAAACAAAATGCCTCTCGCATAATTCTGGCTTGATCCTTTTTCATTCTTCTCATTTGAAATGATAAGTCTTATTTAAATGAATGTTACCTTGCACAGATCCAGATTTTTATCACAGTGGGTGTGCTTTTAATTAGTTGAGGTCAATGCTTTTTTCTATTCCAGAAACTTAATCACTGCCTGTTTATTTATTCTAACACCAGATTTAGAGTAGGTTTTAGATCACTGCTTGTTCTTTTAAAACAACCAGCTGTGCCCAACTTGACAATCCCCTAATTGTCAATTTGAGTTGAAGTTAAATAATTTTTAGGTAATCATTCATT
Source organism: Fundulus diaphanus (assembly GCA_037039145.1). Classification (NCBI taxonomy): domain Eukaryota; kingdom Metazoa; phylum Chordata; class Actinopteri; order Cyprinodontiformes; family Fundulidae; genus Fundulus; species Fundulus diaphanus. The sequence goes on along the minus strand of CM073129.1, from coordinate 24,068,713 downwards.
ATTTTTACACTCACTTTTCTGCAGTGTGCCAGTACCACTGGTAGTAAAACAGACCCTCAGCATGATGCTGCCAGTTGTGCCTTTGTTTGAAATTTTATTGTGACCAAACAGCACTTTTGTTCATCTGACCATGAAACCTTTCTCCAGTAAACATGTCTTGTCCATGTGGTTAAAATTAATGAAATAAAAAAATAATAATTTCCACATGAGAGTGGATGTGAACCTCTGTGCTGAACTATTGGCTGATGTAAATACAGCCCAACTGACTGATACGCTTAATTTATTACTGATTACTGATTTATTATAGGTTTAAATTTAACATGAGCAATTATTAACTTGCAGCAAAACTATCTGTTGGCTAAATTATTAACTGTGGCAGGCAGGTCTCAAGTTGCCAAATCTATCCAATAATCAGAGCCATCGTAATTCTGCTTGCGGTAAATCAAGACGCCGCTGCATGGTTCTTGTTTTTCTGTGTTAGCATCAAGTGTTGCTGCTGTGTTGACAGGCTGGTTCTGTCACAGTTTTAGAGTATTTTTTCCAAGTGGGAATATGCTCACCAAAGTGCAGAAAATGGAAAGGAATGAGTTTCTGCCGGGCATTGTTCGGTGGATTGCAGGACTTCAAGCAGAGATGTCATCAGAATGGCAATGAATCATTCTTTTCAAAGAAAATATCACCCGTGAAATGAGGCGGAGAGCAAAACTATCATTTGAAATCACACAAAAGCAGTCAGGAGATTTTGTAGCAGCTACACTTTTTGCTCGACACTAGCGATACTGCGCTTCCTGGAAGATTTGAACTATAAACAATAAGAACTGGTGCAGTGCAGGATAGAACACATTAAATAGATACTTATCTCTCCCATTTTGATCTTTAAATGCCTTAACAGACTTCTGGCTGTCCTCATACCATCAGTGTTATGAATGAAGGCTAAAGCCTACCAATCTCTGCAGGCTATGACAGTAATCAACTACAAATAAAAGTGTGATAGAAACGATGGATATGTAATTAAACAGGGAGAGGGGGGGGGGGGTTGGATATGGGTATGTTAAATCCCAGGTTCTCAAACTTTTCGTGGCCAGGGACCACTTAGCAGAAGTAAACTTTTTCCAACGACCCCTTTAAGTTCCTTATGCTGATAGCATTTTTAAACAGTCTTTTGTACTGTCAAATACATTAGGAATTATGAATGTTTTTAAAAAAATATATAAAAAAAATAAAGGGAACACTTAAACAACACAATGTAACTCCAACTGTTCCCTTTTATTGGTGGAGATTAGATCCTCATTCTCAGATGTAACCTCGATGTAACTTTTGTCATACTTCCTAATTTTAGCTGATTTGGCTTTCACCTTACTTAAGTGGACGGAGTTAAATATTTGTCCATTGTGTTACTTAGCTCAACCCCGACGCATCTTCAGAAGTGCCTTCTCAGGCCCGACAACATGCGTTTCACGGACCCCCGACCCGTGGTTCGTGGACCCCTGAGGGTCCGGGGACCTCAGTTCGAGGGCCGCTGTGTTTAATGTTTGTTCTTGTATGATCAAACTGAAAACACTTGAACTTGAAAGAGAGGACTTGCTTGTCAATGGGATTTTGTGTGTGTATAGTTTTCCATTAAAAACTCTTTTTGTCAAAAGACAAAACAGCAGGCTAATGTGTGAGCTGAACAGAGCGGGACACATGCACAAACATGTATTTGCATTTAGGTGGCACCAGGGAGATGCTTCTATCTATATTTCCGTTTGTGTTCAGAACTGGCTGGTACAGAAGGGGCTGCATATCAGCTCATGTTTTAGTCGACTGTTGTATTTCTAAATCTTCAGATACTGAGGCTGTTGACTACTACTCATTTTAAAGACCATGTTTTAAGGCAGCTATAAAATAGAAGCACTTAATTGTCTTTAGTTTTTTTGCTTGTAAAGTGGAGGTTTTAACTTTGTCCATAGCAAAGTGCCAAGTTCCTTCTGCTTTTTATGTGCATGTTTTTTGGTCTTATTTCTTGCACTTGGACTTTTCCACAAGTTGTCACATACCAACATCAACCTTCAGTATATATTGAGACAGACATACATGAAACGATGTATGAATGACTGTAACGCCGAGAAAAAACTGGTAGGTTTTCATTTTAACTGTTTTTTTTCTTTTAATAAAATCCAGTGCAATCAATTGCTTTCAGGAATTGTGTGATTAGTGAATAGTCTCCCTGTGTGTGATTTAATCTCAGTATAAATACAGCTGTTCACTGAAGGCATCAGAGGTTACACAACATTAGTGAACAAACAACATCACGAAAATCAAGGAAGACAGCAGACGGACCAGGAATAAAGCTGTGGAGGAATTTAAAGGATATTTTTATAAAACAATATCCCAAGCTTTCTCTCATCTGCCCACCCCACCAAAAAGTTACATAACCAGCATCTCTAGAAATTGAATGCAACAGTCACTTCTGAATTGGCATAATTTTTAAATCATTATAAATTGCGGTCATAGCCTTCTACCCTATGTTCACCTCTTTTTCAATGTATTTAAAATATTAATTACATTTTCTACCTCTTTTATACTGCTGTTCTTCTCTGCTTTTTATTGCTAATTATTGAGTTTTTTAATGGGGGTGTGTATATCTGAGTGTGTGCAGTGAGAATGGCATATTAATGTTGAATGTTTGGTTTTCTTTTAAGGAAACACACCGGAATTTTGTTTGTATATCATATGTGCAATGACTATAAAGCATCTTTGAATCTTTGGGCATGTCACAGTGATCTGTTCAATCTAGCCTACCAAAACAAGATATTTGCTCTCTACCTAAACCGGTAGAAAGCTAAAACAATTAAGGAGCAATGCAGGAGCATTGCAGTGTCTCACCAATTATTGTTCGTCAAGTGCTACCTTTAAAATATATTAGACATGCCGTGCCTATGTGCACAGAGACAGGAGAGATTACTGGACTTCAGCCTTAGATAGCTTTATCAGACGCATTGCAGCTTCTGAATAGACTGGGTTCACAAAGGATCGCTGGGCACTGTGCATTGAAGCATTGTCTGCCCACCGTCTGCAGTGTAGGTTGTTTGACAGAAAAAAAATAGGACATATTTTATGACGTTTATCTTATTCTGGTGGTTTTCAGTGCCGTTCACCCTCTTCAGTTTGCCATGTAATGGACAAAGCAAACATCTGAAAGAAGTGTCCCTAAATGAAACTTCTCATGTGCAAATCCCTGCGTGACTAGATCAGGGGTGGCAAACATACGGCTCTCGGGCTGCATGCTGCTCTTCCGTCTATCCTGTGCGGCTCGCAGCCACTTGACTGACCTGTCAAAGTTCCTATTTTATCTACAGTTGTGGGGTATTTTATATAGAAAATGTTTTATTTTGAATAAATGTGAACCTCTGCCTCCTCTCGACTTCTTTATCCACTGAGGACGCTTTACACACATCTGCCGTTCAGCTATTTCTGTTGCAGTTACTTGAACAGATCCACTAGGGGGAACCCAGTTAAAATGGCAAGTTTTATTATCTCATTAAACAGTATGTTTTGCTTACTGGGACAGGACATACATACGCTGCAACACCTCTCCTGCTAAACAAAAATAAGAGATAAATAATTTGATGCTCCAACTACTCATTTACTGAGATCAACCCATCCATTTTAAAACAATTTTTTGTAGATTAAGACTGCCAGAAGCAGAGAGACGTAGCTTGAAGTCGAGAAAGAGAGCAATGCTTGACGTGTTTCTTTGTGGCTTCAGATGTTTTTATTTTAACTTTATTTAGGTTTACATTATAAGGTATTTGAGTCACTGAAATGTGTGGACATGGTGTGTGGCTCTTCGCCAGTGGTGGAGAAAGTACTCATACAATGTACTTAAGTAAAAGTACAAATACACAGACAAAAATTTACTCAAGTAAAAGTCAAAGTACCACATTATTATTTTACTTAAGTAAAAGTAAGAAAGTACAAGCTTTTAAAACTACTTAAGTATTAAAAGTAAAAGTACTTGCCAACCATAATACCTAACGGCTTATATAATGTTATTAAGTGTACCTATCGTATTTAGTTTTAATAAATCAGTAATGTACCATTTTAATGAGAAATGCTGCAGATAAAGCATGTTTTTATTTTGTTTACCCCCTGTGACAGTTTAGATTTAGATATTTTATTCTATGCATCAGAATTCCAGGGATGACCTGCAGGGTTACATGTAATTAGGCAAAATGAGAGAAATTATTATACCTTTGAAATGTTTTATTTAATTCAAAATAAACACGTTCAAAAGAAAATTGTTTCCCTGAAAAAAGGGACTTTTTTCCAACCAGAACGCGCGATGACGTAAAAAACGCGCGCTCGCGTAAAATACGGGTTGGAACTGCGCGTTATTGTACGGACGATAATATGCCTAATCGGCTTGCCATACTGGCGACAACTCCTCGCCGCTTCGCCTAAGCAAATTCCTGCGGGAAACACTGCCATATTCTAATTTATTGAATATGACTGTAACTGTTACATGGAGATTATTTTAATGGCGCTAACATTTATTTAATAACCAGGACGTGAAGGAGTTTAGCGTCAACTTATATGTAACATTCATGGCGGGAGACGTGATCACGACCGCAGTAATCACTGTTACTTGCAAGTTCATGCTAGCTTATAACAATATACAGTAATCGTATTAATTTACTGCAGTCGAGTTCAACAAAAAGCTTGCTAAGATTACATAAAACTTCACTAACACAAATTAATTTAACATCAATAGCGTTTAGCAACTTAACTTACCTCAATATGTTTTTTCAAATTTGATGGTGAATTTTTGAAAGATAGAATTTCATGCTTTCGGGGAAGGCAAAGGCGGCATTGGAATCTCCAGGAAGCGTTTTTTGACCCAGTTATTTCAAAGAAATCTTTTAAATAAGGCCATGGGTGGGGCAGGTCTTCTGGAGGATGACTATCCTTGGACTCCATTCTGGGAGTTAATGATTCTGCAGGTCCTGCGTACTGTGCTGCTCTTCTTGAGGGAGGGCCTAATGGTTATTTCCCGCTTTGGATTGGTTCAGCGGACTGATTCTGCTCTCGCCATTGGATACTTTCAAACTAACGAACAAATCAAAAAACCGAAATGCGTCTGGAATGTAACGAGTAACGAAACGCTGTATAGAAATGTAGTGAAGTAGAAAGTACAGATACTTACTGTTAAATGTAGTGGAGTAAAAGTAGAAAGTTGTGGAAATTGCAGTAAATCGCAAGAGACAATTTCTCACGTTGAGCACACGAAATGCGTGTGTCGTTTATTTTGATAGGAAAAACACTCAGCGCCTGAAATGGCGCTGTCCAACCACAACCCAGGCATGGGGCTACACGTCATCACCCGTCTTAACATTTAAAGGGACCGCGATCCCTGAACAGTTATACTTACATGAAGTAACTACAGACAGAACAAAGTGCTGTGTTTAGTATGAACGGTGTGTAGAACCACACTTAATAACAAAGGTGAATTATGCCGGTCACATTCACTACACACGTCCCCCCAGAATTCACCATATCAGAAGTAAAATCAACAGTCAACGGGGAGGTGGGCGTATTAACCGTCCACACCGGCTGTGCTGTACCGGAGGCCGATGAGACCCCACTGCAGCAGGTGTGCCGTCATGACACGGGTGTGGGGCATGGCGTGTGGGAGGCCTGGGAGAGAGGGAAGTAGGGGGTTGGGGCAGAGCTGGAGGCCGTCCGCGTCGTGGGGGTTGGGCCAGGTCAACGGGCCCGGCCACATCCAAGTGAGCCGGTTTGAGACGGTCAATGGAGATGCGCTCCGGTTTGCCGCCCATGTCCACCACAAAATGTTTGTCCCCTGCCTCCAAAACACGGAATGGGCCCTCGTAGGGCGGGCGTAGCGGTCCTCTGTGGGCATCGTGGCGCATAAAAACATAGTCAGCCGTCCGAAGCCCAGTGGGAATGTGCGACTGAGGGAGGCCGTGCCGGGAAGTAGGGACAGGTGCGAAAAGCCTCGCATTGTCCAATAGCGTTGACCGCTGGAGAGTAGCGGACCAATGAACCGTGGTGCTAGGGACAAAATCCCCTGGGACCCGCAGCGGCTGTCCATAAACAAGTTCGGCGGATGAGGACTGTAAGTCCTCCTTTGGCGCGGTCCTGATGCCCAGCATCACCCACGGGAGTTTGTCGACCCAGTCGCTGTCTTTGAGGCTGGCACGCAGGGCAGCCTTCATTGACCTATGAAAACGTTCACAGAGTCCGTTAGCCTGCGGGTGATACGCAGTCGTGCGGTGGAGTTCCACCCCGAGGCTCTGTGCGACAGCATTCCACAGCTCAGACGTGAACTGCGCGCCTCGGTCAGAGGATATATCCGAAGGGGTGCCGAAACGAGCAACCCAGGTTCCGATAAAGGCCCGTGTCATCTCAACAGTTGCCGCCGACGTCAGTGGCACAGCCTCAGGCCAGCGGGTGGTCCTGTCAACCATGGTCAACAGGTATGTGAAACCGTGAGAAGATGGCAGAGGGCCGACCAGATCTACATTCACATGGTCAAAACGTCTCTCTGGAACCGGGAACAACTCTAGTGGGGCTTTAGTGTGACGGTGCACTTTGGCCCTTTCGCACTCAACACAGGTGTTAGTCCAGTCCCTTTGCTGCAACCAGTCTCTGTGACGCTTTCGCACCTGGGTGGGAGAGACCATGGATGGCATCAAAAACGTGTCGTCTCCATCTTGTGGGAATTATTGGCCGAGGACTGCCTGTGGAGACGTCACACAGGAGCGTGGTGCCAGCATCTCCAAAAACCACGTCCTCGATCTGCAGCCCTGTAGTTGAGGTCCTCAGGAGTTGCACGTCCGAGTCTGTTGTCTGATCTGCTGACATTCGGTGGTAGTCCAAAACCAAGATGGACTGCCCCCGCCACAGCCCGTGATAGGCAGTCCGCCACGTAGTTGTTCTTACCAGCAAGATGTTGCAAGTCCGTAGTAAACTCTGAAATGTAGGACAGATGACGTTGCTGGCGGGCAGACCACGGCTCAGCCACCTTGGCCATGGCAAAAGTCAGTGGCTTGTGGTCCACAAAAGCAGTGAAATGTCGGCCTTCCAGCAGGGAACGAAAATGTCTGATGGCGAGGTAGAGACCCAGCAGCTCCCGGTCAAAAGTACTGTACTTCCGCTCGCTGGGACGCAGCTGACGGCTAAAGAAAGCCAGCGGCTGCCAGGCCCCGCCTACCCACTGCTCATAGACAGCACCGACAGCGTAGTCCGAGGCGTCCGAGGTGATGGCGATGGAGGCTGTTGAAGAAGGATGCGCCAGCATGGTGGCATTCGCCAGGGCTGCCTTAGTGGCAGCAAAAGCCTTGTCCCTGCTCTCTGACCAGTCCACAAGGTGCTTGGGCTTACCTTTCAAGGCCTCGTGCAAGGGCCGCATAAGCTGAGCAGCTCGAGGGATGAAGCGGTGGTAAAAATTCACCATGCCGAGGAACTCTTGCAGGGATTTGACAGTGAGCGGGCGTGGGAACTGTGTTACTGCCTCCACCTTTGATGGGAGGGGGACAGCACCGTCTTTAGTGACTCTGTGTCCCAGGAAGTCAACGGTGGAGAGACCAAACTGGCACTTGGCGGGGTTGACAATTAGCCCGTGCTGGCTAAGTCGCTCAAAAAGTGTTCAGAGGTGCGCCAGGTGCTGAGACTTGGATGTGCTCGCTACGAGGATGTCATCCAAGTACACAAAAAGAAAAGGTAGGTCTCGTAGAACAGAGTCCATGAGGCGTTGAAAAGATTGGGCGGCGTTTTTAAGGCCGAATGGCATGCGCAGGAACTCAAAAAGACCAAATGGCGTGATCACGGCTGTTTTGGGAATGTCCAGTGGGTGCACTGGCACCTGATGATATCCCCGGACGAGGTCCACCTTGGAAAAAATCACCTTGCCTGCCAGATGAGCTGAAAAATCCTGTATGTTCGGGACTGGGTATCGGTCAGGCGTCGTTGCCTCATTAAGCCGCCGGTAGTCGCCACACGGGCGCCAGCCGCCGCCCGGTTTGGGGACGATGTGGAGGGGTGATGCCCACGGGCTGTCGGATCGACGGACTATGCCCAGGCGTTCCATATTTGCAAATTCAGCCTTTGCAACGGCCAGCTTGGTCGGGTCGAGGCGTCGAGCATGGGCGTAGACGGGTGGACCAGTAGTGGCGAGATGGTGCTCCACACCATGCTTCACGGCAGATGCAGAGAAAGTGGGCTGAGTGAGCGCTGGGAACTCGGCAAGCAGACGGTGGAAGTCATCTGAGGCTGAGAGCAGGCTAGACAGTCGTATGGAGTTAGTCCCGCTGAGCGTGCACGTATAAGAACAAAATGTGACGGCGTCAATCAAACGGTGGTTCTTTACATCCACCAACAGTCCCTGTGCACACAGAAAATCGGCTCCGAGGAGGGGAACGGCAACCTTTGCTGTAACAAAGTCCCAGCCAAACCGTTGTCCTCCGAAACACAATTCAACGTACCTCGTTCCGTACGTGCGGATGGGGCTCCCATTGGCAGCTTCCATAGGGGGGCCGTGGCTGTCAGTCACCATGTCCAAACGGGATGCGGGCAGGACGCTCCTTTGTGCTCCCGTGTCACACAGGAAACGTCGTCCAGAGATGCTGTCACGGATGAAAAGCAGCCTGCCTACGCGGCCGACACTCATGGCCACTACTGAGCGTCGGCCCTGGCATTTCCCGAACCGCCGAAACTGCATGGCGAACGACATTTGTTAGCCTTGGGTCCAAACTTGGCATGATAAAAACAGAAGCCTGGAGACTGTTGGGGGCCAGAAGACTGCCGCCGACGAGAAGTGGTTGCAGCGACGAGTGTGGAGTCGTCCAGCGTTACAGGAGCGATGTGTGCGGGAAAAAGCGCGGCCACACAATGTCCCTGACTTGCCAGGAAAAATTTGTCAGCCTCTTCAGCCAGCCTCCGACAGTCAGTGATTGTGGTGTTGGCTAGTGCAGCCCTGACTTGGGAAGGCAGCTGACGTAGAAAAAGTTGGATAAAAAGAAAATCGGGTCTGTGCTCACCCAAGAGATCCAGCATACGGTCCATGAGCTCAGATGGTTTGCTGTCACCCAGTCCTTGAAGGGAGAAAAGCCTGCTGGCTCTCTCAGCGTCTGACAGTTCAAAAGTTTTCAACAGGTGGGCTTTGAGTGCTGTATACTTCCCAGTTGCCGGAGGGTTTTTAAGAAGACTGACCACTCTGGATGCTGTTGAATTTCCGAGAGCCGACACTACGTAGTAGTACTTTGTTGCATCCGCGGTGATGTCACGCAACGCGAACTGCGCTTCAGTCTGGGCAAACCATGCCGACGCCGACGATTCCCAGAATTCGGGGAGCTTGAGGGTAATAGCGTTCGCGGTCATGGTCGTGGAGTGTCTCTGGATACGTCCAGCAGACTAACGTCGGGGTCACCAGTGTGGAAATTGCAGTAAATCGCAAGAGACAATTTCTCACGTTGAGCACACGAAATGCGTGTATCGTTTATTTTGATAGGAAAAACACTCAGCGCCTGAAATGGCGCTGTCCAACCACAACCCAGGCATGGGGCTACACGTCATCACCCGTCTTAACATTTAAAGGGACCGCGATCCCTGAACAGTTATACTTACATGAAGTAACTACAGACAGAACAAAGTGCTGTGTTTAGTATGAACGGTGTGTAGAACCACACTTAATAACAAAGGTGAATTATGCCGGTCACATTCACTACAAAGTATCCATTATTAAATCTACTTAAGTAAAGTACAGATACACGGAAATTGTACTTAAGTACAGTAACGAAGTACAAGTACTTCCCACCACTGCTCTTCGCAATGCTGCTGGATTTTACGCTGGCTCTTGATGCTGAACTGGTTGGCTACACCTGGAACACCATAAACACCATTTCCAATTTCTATTACATTTTATTATTATTTTTTTACTTTGGCACATCTCATACAATCCTAATAAAATACAGTGAGTTATGTGGATGTACTTTTGAGTTTCTGGTAACAACACCCTTTATTATATTTATCAGTGCCCGTATTCACAAAGATTTTCAGTCATCTCAGAGAGCTCCTGTCTTAGCCTAAATATTCCCACCTAGGAGTCTTAGTTTAAGAGTGATTCAGATATTTGCAGAGAGCGACTCTGCGCTAGGAAATGACATTCATTTTATCTTAGTGTGGAGGTGTGGTTGAACCCATTGCTAGGTGTGACGCTGTCATCTAAGAACTGTGATCGGTTGATAGTACAAGAAAATAAACATCACAAATGTGCGCCTTTCAAAGGAGAGAAATTAACCGATTAGACGATAAAATGAAATTTTGCTAAATTTATTGGTGGTCACGCAACATCAAAATGTTTGAACACGCCTTATTTACATCCTCGTCATTATTTTGCTATGCTTATTGTTATGTTTATTCACCAGTCATTTTATGACTTTATCTATTTGATATAAAATGCCCACTCACCTGTCAGCATTTTATTGGGATTACCTGCTTGTATAAAGCAGTCATAATTGGCCAAACGACCAACATGAAATGGACAAAGAAAAAGACGGAAAAACCTGAACAACAGTGCCTCTGTCCGGACAGCTCTGGGAGGAGAAAGTAAATTGGTCCCTGGATCATGGTGCAAATACACAGACTTTAAAGCGTGTTGCACCTTTTTTCTCTTTTCTTGCCTCTTGGTGCTTTTCCGCACCAGCCTGGAAAATGAGTGCTGCAGCAATCAAAAGGAGATGGTATCATAAATGAACTTCTAGATGACCATTTAGACTACTGACATCATCATGCAATACAGAAAATACTTTCACACCTCTTTATTATATATTCATTTTAATTTTTTTCCTATTTTATTCATGATTATCTAACATTTTACCTATTATTTATTTACCACCTTTAACCTGTCGGGCTGCTGAAACTAATTAATTGTCCCCTATGGGGATTATAATGTTTCTTATTTACGTATTATAATTGTATATTAGTATATTAGAATTTTATGTCCTCTTTTCCTCCACGGTTTAGGTGGTGGATCAGCAATCAGCTCGCTCTGTTTCCACCATCTTCCCTGCTTAAAAAACTTTTAGGCTCGCTAAAAATCTTCCTCACTACTCCAAACAATTTTTCCACTTTAGGAGCTCTCTTAAGGCCTAGGGTGCTTTGTGAATAACTTTTATCTCACTGAGGTAAAATTCTAGGAAAAATCTTAGATTTCAGGAAATTCTAAGATTTTTCCTAAAATAATGTCACTAAGAGCTACTTTTCATCTTTGTGGATACTTTGTGAATACAGACACAGTATTTTAGACAAGAAGCAGGCAGTGGAAGCGATTAAATGCTGTTCATGGTATTTCTCTGCTCACAATTATAATCTCTTGTCACCGTTATGAAAAGCCATGAAGTAAGCATTAAAGCAAGAGTGAATACGCCCACAAGTGAGCTGCAAAAACAAACAAAAATAACGACTCACATTCACTCCGAGTTGTATTAAATACACTGTAAGTTGCGCAGCGTGAAAAAAGATGTAACAGCATGTGACACAGCAGTAAAATTCTTACCCCATTACTTATCTGTCAAACTACTGCATTACTTAGCAGAGATTGTAAAAGTGGTTCTTCCTGAATGTCAAAAGAAATTATCCACTCTCATTCGAATCCAGTGCATTCTGAGAACCAAGGAGGCAATTTGTTTGAAGCATCTTCACAACCTTTAGTGTATCAAATTTACTTTGTTATACTGTCTTACAGCCGAGAAGGCTTTGAATTTAAACCACAGAGGCAAATTTTAATATCAGACTGAAAATATTAGCAAGGTTACTGTTGGACACGAAGAAGGGTCTTGAATTCTTCCACTCTGCAACCCATTTTTTAATTGTAACACTGTTCAGAGAAAATGTGCGCCAATGTGTACACAAACAGTAGAAACACAAAACGTTTCTTTTTTAACTAAAAAAAAATAACTGTGGACAGGGCTCTCTGTTTCTTTGTGATGAATTGGTGACCTGTCCATTGGTGAGTGTACCCTGCCTCTCATTCACTGGTTGCTGAAAATAGGCCCTAACCCCTCATGACTCTGCATGGATAAGTGGGTATAAACAATGGATGGATAATTGAAGGTTCACCCATTATACTTTTTTTCATTAATCTCTGGTTTTAGTTAAAACTTTGACATGTCAACTTGGCCCCACCATATCCCCCACCCCCCCAGATTTAAAAGGCTGAAGCAGTGTTTGGAGAACTTGAGCTTCCCAAGTCCCAGCAGCTGTAAATGTGGAGCTTTAAAGCATTTAGTTATTAATTTAACGGCTGTTTTGCTTTGGTTGAATGTGACTGAAGTGATGAAGCATTGTAGGTATAAGCATCATCCTTTGCAATGATCGGTGCCTCTTGGGGTGATACCTGTTTACTTTGGAAAACGTTCACAGCCATTTTGCTGCTACCTCGGTTCAGATCGTTTGCAGCTAAATTACATGCAGATTTTCTGGCCCACTTTGAATACAAAAAGGAGAACAGAAGGAAGAACGGTGCTTTTCTTCCTTACAGCTATCTCCTTCCCCCCCTTTTTTCTTCTCTCCTTCTATTTTCCTCCCTCTGCCTTTTTTTTCTTCCGGATCCAGCATTGTTTTATCCATAAATGCTTACTTTACTGCCATTGTAAAGCAGATGTAGTCCTATAAACTGCATTATCATAATCCAGAGGATTTGTAGCATCTTAAAACTGAAGCTATTGTTATGTTGCCCGCAAAAGCTACATGACATTGAAATAATGCAGTGGTGACAATCTTTGGACCCTGAAGTGTAAATTTTCTAAACTCCAATTAAGATATCCTCATCAAAGATTCCTTTAATGAAATTTCAAAGTGTTGTGGGCCCCTTCTACTCCTTTTAATTATCTACTATCCCTTCAACTAATTACTACCACTCAGGGACCCCCCCGCCCTTTTCGTTTTGAGCATGTAGGAAAGCAGTAGACAGCCACATCATCAAAGTGTTGTCTTCTTGCTGTGTTTAGTGCCACTTTACTCGACACTGTGTCCTTCACTACAAGGCTTCCATCTCACTTGGCATTTAAACACCTAAATAGACACACACAGAGACACAGAGAGAATGTGTGCATATGTGTAGGCCATTTGCACCCGTCTTCTTAAGCCAAAAACATTAGTGACAGCATGTCATGATTTGAGGGTGAACCCGAACACAACCACACATAAGCCAGGCTTAATTTGAGAGTTTATTGAAGGTTGTGGATAGTAAAGGATGGAAACCAACAGTTTGTACCGGGCTGGAGCAGGAGGATGGTGATGGAAGGAACTGGCAAGCAGGACCGGCAGCAATGCAGAGTGAATACTTGCAGGGCCGGAGTAACAGCAGGACCAGCAGCACGGGAGAGTGAATACTTGGAGCAATGTAGTAGCAGGAAATCCAGCAGCGAGCAGAGAGCTAACTCGGAGCACTGGGCAGGACAAGGAAAGGATGAGGTGAGTAGAAGTGAGCAGATGAACCGACATAGAAGAGCTGACTGAGGGAGGTTTAAGTAGGAGTGCTGACAGGTGGAATGAGTCTGGGCTTGATTAAGGCTGACAGGTGTAGGTGATTACTGAGGTGGAGTGGAGAATGGGGTGTATGGAGGGGGAGAAGTGCCCTGAATATGTCCATGGTGCAGCAGGCAAAGCTGCACCATGACACAGCACAATTGTTCACTTTTACTTCAAAATACCTCGAAATGTACCATTAATTAAAAAAGGAAGAAAGGACTAAGGCCAGGCGCGTTTACTTATATAGCACTTTTCAGTAACGAGACGATTCAAAGTGCAGAAACTTAGCGAGGCTGTTTTTTTGCATGTTTTGAGATATATTACTCCATTACAACTTTTGTTTCCCCACAATCTTAATGATGAAAATGGTGATACTTAGTATTAACTTTTAACTTCAATCAGTCCTGGTCATATGTAGGACCATGCTAGCTGATTCAGGTTTACACTTCTAAATGCAAAAGATAATCTTTGGTTGAAGGATAAAAGTTTAAGGACAATCTATGGTTTAATACCAGAAGGAATGTTTGAAAGTTTCTGTAGAGGAACTTTACTGATAATGTTGGACATTGTAGCAGAAAACATACACATGGTAAGATAAGATAAGATAGGCTTTATTGATCTCACATTGGAGAACTTCACTTGTCACATCGGCTCAGTAATCAATAATCAAAAGAAGGTGCCAAGAAGAGGAAAAGGTGCATCAGGTATATACAATGTGTCCATATATATACAGTGGATCAAAAAATAAGAAAAATAAAAATACAAGAAGGAAATAAAGCAGAGATTTAGGATGTCTTATGTACATTCGGTGACTATATACATATGTATTGACGTACATTACAAGTGGTAATAACAGCAGAAGTCACTTCTTTTCAGGATTATTGCACAGGTTATTGCACAGTGTATTAAATAGAATTGCACATTAGTTATTGCACATTAGTTGTTACAGTTATAGTTACAGTTATAGTGCAGCATTGTATAATCTGATAGCAGCAGGGATAAATGACCTGCGGTAGCGCTCCTTTTTACAGACAGGGTGTCTAAGTCTGTCACTAAAGGAGCTGCTCAGCTCCTCTACAGTCTGGTGCAGGGGGTGGAAGGTGTTGTCCATGATGGATGTGAGTTTGGACAACACCCTCCTCTCAGCCACTTCCTCCACCGAGACCAGGGTGCAGCCCAGGACAAAATGGCCTTCCTCACCAGCTTATTCAGCCTCTTTCTGTCCCTCTCTGCGCAGCCAGGGGCCCAGCAGACGACAGTGTAGAGGAGGGCTGAGGCCACCACAGAGTCATAGAAGGTTTTTAGCAGAGGCCTGCTCACTCCAAAGGACCTTAGCCTCCTCAGGAGGCCCTTCTTGTCGGTGTTATGAGTCCAGTCCAGTTTATTGTTGACGTGAACACCGAGGTATTTGAAACTCTCCACAGTTTCTATGTCCTGCCCCTGGATGTTCACGGGGGAGTGAGGTGGGGGTCTTCTCCTGAAGTCGATCACCATCTCCTTGGTCTTACTGGTGTTTAGACACAGATGGTTTTTCTCACAGCACTCCACAAAGTCCATGATGACCGACCGGTACTCCAGCTCGTTCCCCTCAGACACGCAGCCCACAATGGCCGAGTCGTCAGAGAACTTCTGAAGGTGGCAGCTGTCCGTGTTGTGGGTGAAGTCCGAGGTGTAGAGGGTGAAAAGAAACGGAGACAGGACGGTGCCCTGGGGGCCCCCGGTGCTGCAGAGTGCCACCTCTGACTGACAGCCGTGCAGCCGCACGTGCTAAGGGCGGTCAGTGAGGTAGTCGATGGTCCAGTCAGCCAGATGTTTGTCCACTCCAGCGTCCTCCAGCTTCCCCCTCAGCAGCACCGGTCTGATGGTGTTGAAAGCGCTGGAGAAGTCAAAGAACATGACTCTCACAGCGCTCCCGGTGGTCTCCAGGTGGGTGAGCGCCAGCTGCAGCAGGTAGATGATGGCATCCTCTACTCCGATGTTGGGCCGGTAGGCAAACTGCAGCGGTAATAACATTAAGATGAATATGCACCAATCATAAATCTGTGACTGATTTATAAACACCACCTCTGAAAAGTTTTGACCTGCAGATACCAGTTTCAGCAAAATCAAACTTTATTTATAAAGCACATTTGCATTCACAGAGCCACATAATGGCCCTTTCCTTAAAAAAACAAACCAAAACACTACTAAAATGCCAAATAAAAAAGACATGTTTTTATAATATGTTACAAAAAGGCTAAATAATGAAGGGCTGACATTTTAAAATGACATCTGGATATTGTAATAGTGAGAAGCACACTTAGCATAGCTGGCATTACTAAACAGCAATACTTGTGTATTTCCAAAACAATGCAGAGCCTTAGCTTGATGCTCAGCATGTTCCATGGCAGAGAAAGCTTGAAAGCTTAAAAAGATAAAACAGATGCTTTGATTCATTTTCCTCAGAGTAGATTTATTTTTTCAGTATGAAAATTGCTTTTATAATTGCTCCATCAGTGGTGCAAGTTAGTGAGGTGGGTGCGTTACATTATTACCGGACGGCAGGAAGGTTTTTTTTTTTTTACCTGAAATGATGGTTGAAATAATTTTTGTTTGCACTATAATAGATGAGGAAAGCATGATACAATAATAAGCCCTGTTGTTTAACTATACCGAAGCAGTGAGTGGGATGTGAAAAGGACATATCAGTGCTGCTGGTACAGACTGTGTGAACCTGCAAACAGGATTGCAGGGGTGATGTGTTTCCTCATGAAATAAGCAGTAAGGATTTTTGTTTCTCAGACTAAATACCATTTAACGCTTTTCATACAAATGTGAATATAATGCTACAAAATAATGGATGGTAGAATGTGACAATGTGCGCATTGCACTTCATTTAATATATTATTCTTGATTCCTGTCTCTAATGCTGTTATGATTTAGTGCGTTGAATCACTAAAATTTTGTAATTTTATTTTCTATATTTAGAAAATGTTTTTTTTTTAAATTATGTTTCCAAGGAAGGGTCAGAGAAGTGAATCTAATGTCCTGTGCATATGATAAATGTGTTTCATCCAGCATTCTGGTTGCTTTGCTTTGTACTAATTCTGAAAATGGCTCACCTAGCTTGATAGAGCAGCTCTCAAAGCTGTATATGCTTCTGTTATTATGCCAGGTTTTCTGATGTGAAAAACAGAATTTGATCAATCCTTCCACATGTACAGTGACAGGTGTTGTGTAATAATATACATTTATTAGAAGAAACAATATAGAAATATATCAAAAACTCTGCAATAAGTTGGTTACATGCCCTTAAAAGTTTTTTGAGTTCACTGTCTTCCGTTATAGTGAATCTGAACCAAAATAAAGTTCAGCTGTCCTTGTAGGATTTTTCTGACATTCACTCATTGTCATTCTTAAGCCAATGGGTTCTGAGAACTTACAAAGGATCAAATCAATCTAATGGTACAAAGGTATCAGTCAGGGGAAAACACACAGGGTTATTTATAAAATGTGGTGCAGAAAAGGCTGTCAACAATTACTGGAGGAAATATTTATACAAGTCTCATTGAGATCCAATATCTCTTTTACAAGAGAAAACAGTTTTTATAAAACAAAAAAACAACAACAAAGAAGTTACGACAGAAAAAAATACAATTCAAACATTCAACTCAAATGAAAGAAAATATGACCTAAAAGCAAGAGCAAGTTTCATAAAAAAAGATTTCTCTATTTCTCTTAAATGTGGATCTAGAATCTGTGTTTTTTATTTGAATTTTACAGAATAAATATCCTATGTGGAAAAAGCTTGGAAAATATTTGTCAAGGCCTGTAACAGGGGATTGTACACATCCGTGAGCCACTGTAAGCATATTTCACAAGATTTTCCATCCTGTTATGTAAGTTATTTTAATGCTCTCTGAGCTGGCTAAAACCATTGGGTACAACTGGTGTGCAGACATCACAATGTTGAAAACCACTGTTTAAACATACAAAACTGTCACAGACTTGTTTCTGTGCAGTAACTAATGAGCTGGCTCATTTATTAAGTCCTCCAATAGCAAAGCACCATGCAGCAGTGCAGTGGACAAAAGCTTTTAGTGCACTGCACTACTAGAGGCTCACATTAAAATACTTCAAAGCACTTTGGATTTGCTAGCAGAAGGGTCTTTGTGCAGTGAGCTGATAACCACTTATGCAGATTTCTGAGAGAGGGTCGGGAGAGCATAATACAGCTCTGCATATTTGTTAACATTGAGTAATGGGAGCAGGTAAACTTTGGAGAGTGCTGTTTTTGAAAGAGAAGTAAACTTCGCTATTTTTAGGTGCGAGTAGCTTTTGGCTTGTTGAAAAGCAGATGTTCACATTTTAGACAGAGAAAACAAAAGTTAAAAGTTTCAAAAGTTTCTTTATTTATATAAATCTTAAAATATGAATATTCTGCTCTGTTGAGGTTACTGATGAAATGTTATGAAATTCTTAAATGATAATGTAACAGATAAATCAAGTTTAGTTGTTTTCACAGTGTCAGATTTTCTTAATCTGTTTCTCCTTTAGCAAGATGTACAAAGGTTGATCCAATCTGCTCGCCAAAATTTGTCCAGTCAATTCAAATTTATAATATTCATTCTAAATTATATCTTTCCATCACACCTGCAAATACCAATGTATCAGTACAAGGTTTTCATCCAGCAGTGCTCAGTTTTTACCTCCATCCATCCTCTCTGACAAGCTTCCATGTCCCTCCTGAAAGAAAAGCATCTCCACAGCATGATGTTGCCACCACCATTTCAGGTTGGGAATAATAAGTGTGTTAAATTTCTCCCAGACTTTGCCCCGGAAGCCAAATAGTGCTGTTTATCTTATCTAACCTGAGCACAGACTTTTACATGTTTGCTCTGTCCTCTACATGGCCTCCACATTGCTGACACCAAGTTTCACACCTTTTCAGGTATTTTTCGTCAATCGCTATCAAACTGTGGACGTCCTTCATGTATAGAGGTCATTGTAAGGAAGAAAGCAGGTGCATGTATCTTTGCTTGCTGCTTCCTATTCACTTTGCAATCCTCTTCCATGTCCAGACATATTAGCTTCAGCTGCATGTTAGCCAAGCTTGTTTCCTCCGGTGATATTTCAACTTTCAACTCATTATTATTGCTGTCAGAGGAAAAGAGACGTCCACAAGCTTCTACATCTCTCCTTTCTTGATTAATGTTACTTAGGGGACTGGGCTTCGGGACAAACTTCAAGCAAAAAAAAAATGTTTATTGACAAACCTTGATTTGTATCTTATAGTTGTTTGATTTGCAGCAGTGAAAGGATCCATTCATAAAGTCACACTGAGTGCTTTCTTGCATCCAACACCAGGAGCGTTGCTGTTGCCAAGTAGTCACAGGTGCAGGATGTGAGAAGGCAGCGGCAGAGTTTTTGGCTCGTCCCAAAGACAGCTTTCATTTCATTTCCCGAGGCAGGTGCTGTGAGGTTTCCTGTTTTTCTTGGTCAGCGAGGGATGGTTTTTGTCTTCATTTGCCAGCTAGAGTAGCCTGTTTATAGGGTTGGATTCCACCATTTATACTGAGTGTTAAAGAGAGATATGAAAGGGGTTGGAGGAAACAAAATATGCTTGGAAAAACTGCTTTTCTGCTTCGCTTATCTAATTATGGTTGTAAAACCAAATTTTTCTTTGCAATTTCATATTTAAGCAGACTTTAATGTATATAATTATTAACAACTGTCTTGTAGAAGATTGACAAAAGATAATGAGCATCAAAAGGAAAACATGTGCTGTTATAAAATTGTTATAAATGGTTATAAAAACAATTCCCAGTTGCTGTGCTTTAAGAAATCAGATGTCCAAGTAAAGACAAAAAACAAATATTGAATTAATAATTATAAATTTTACCAAAAATGCTTATTGTCAGCAGGAGGAAAATACACTTTAACAGTCTGGCTAAGCAGCTGTCTACGAAGAGGCAGATCAAGAAAAATTAAGGAAAAAAAGCTGTGCGAAAGAGAGAAGAAAGAAAATTAGCGCTTCTCTCCATAACCACTGTGAACTGTAAGTGTTTATGATGATGCGTGGGTGCAGTGCCAGGGGATTACTGACTGCGTGTGGCAGAGAGATAGATGAAATGCAGGTCCCAGTCTCTTACAAAGCCAGCAGCAGAAGGGGACGATTGACAGAAAGGCTTATGTAGGATTCACCTCTTTTTCAACGTGCAACCATGCTGGATCAGCGGCAGGTTTTTACAAACGCTCCATGTCTGAAGGAGCTTCATTTACTTTGGCTAAAGAAATGGGGAACTTTGTGAAACCCCACATGTTGGTCATAAATGTTGGTCATAATAAGACTTATTTCAAATTTTGGGGAAGATGATCATCCAATTTTGTTATTGCATTTTGTTATTGAACACTTTACAATCATTCAGTCAATCAGTCTTTATTTATAGAGCACTTTTCACCCACGATGAGGCCACCACTGAGTGCTCCATGTAAGATAAAAGCAGGAAGCAAAGAAAAACAAACCACAAAGCAAAGAAAAAAATAACATTATGAGCTATACCGAGCTGAGCATGAAAAGAAAAAAAGCAATACACCAAAGTGTGTGGTTTACACACATAATGCTGGTTTACAAAATCCTATAATTAAGATCACAAAAAATAAAAATAGGCCAGCAAAATATACCCAAAACAAATAGAATATAATTAAACTAAAACCAACATTTAATTTAAACAGCTGAGTGAAAACTATAATAAACTGTCTAAACAAAATCACACTAAGAGTGCATTAAATCTATATCAGCTATTTATTGAACTTGGTCAGCCTTTCTAAGTCTGAGGCTGTGGTTCTTAACTAGATATAAGATCGACAGTCCCTTCCGGCCAGTGTCAGTCTTTGTCCCAGTAGAGGAGGTCGAGTAGCTTGGTGTATTGTTCTCTTGGGATGGTAAGATTGAGGGGAAGATGGACAGGGGGCCTTGACTGCTATGATGTGGGTGTTGCTCCGGTCCATTGTGATAAAGAAAGAGCTAAGCGAAAGTGCAAACATCTCACTTTACTGGTCTGCCTTCATTCTAGCCCTCATCTATGGTCATGAGATATGGATTATGACCAAATTAACAGGGTCTTGGATATAACAGGCCCAGTGAGGTTCCACTGTTGGATGGCTGGACTCAACTTTACAGATACGATTTTAAGGTTCAGAGCTATCCCCATCATCCAGTGGGAGCTCTGCAGAGTGTTGCTTCTTCACATGGAAATGATTCAACTGAAGAGTTTTCAGTATGATCAGTATGCCTTCTGGGCCGTGGCTGTTTTAGTTGGGCACTTGCCCGGGGTGTCTTCTTATGGGGGGGTTAAAACTCAGTTGTCAGTTACATCAAATGGGGAGTTGGTGCATCCTGCCTCAAGGGGGAAATGTTATAGAATTGGGAAAGTATTCTTGATTCACAAAATTTTATCAAAAATAAGTTTGGTTTCAAAAGCATGACCTGAAATCAGGCTGTTCCTCAGATTAGGCCAATAATATGAAAAGGATGCTCCAGAGTGGATTTTGGTCTTGCTTTGGGTATTATCAAAATACCTTCCTCAGAAGACCTCACGGATTGTGATAGCCTGATAAAAAAAATCATCACTAGCACATTATAATCAATGAAAATTGTAATGTGTAGACAAGACTTCGATATCTTTCTAATGCAGCTACATTTCTTTCAATCTCCAGTGTTCACTCAAAACCCCCACTCGCCTTTTCCATAATTTCCTCTTTCGTTTTTTCTTTTTACTCTTCTCACAGCCATGAAGTCTGATCGTAAACGTCTCAAGGCAGAGAAGGCTGACCTGGTGAACCAGATGCAGCAGCTTTACGCCACGCTTGAGAGCCGGGAGGAGCAACTTCGTGACTTCATCCGCAACTACGAGCAGCACAGAAAAGTACGACACACTCATACCCACACATTGCATTTAGCCAAAAATACCTGCCTGGCAAGGCAAATGTTTTTATTCAATGTGCTTTACATGATGAAAACATAAGAAAAGAAAACACATTTAAAAGTCAATTAAAGTGGGGTAATAAAAAATAATATATATATATATATATATATATAAGATGGACAACAGCCTGAAATTAATGATGTTTCAGTTAATAGTTTAAATAGATCTGTCAAAGGCAACCCCAAACAAATCAGTTTTTAAACTTAAATTAAAATAACTTAGAGTTACAACATTTTTGCAGCTTTCTGGAAGTTTGTTCCAGATTAGTGGAGCATAAAAACTGAACGTTGCTTCTCCATATGTGGTTCTTATTCTCCCGACGTGGAGTAGAGTTGAACCAGAAGACCTGAGTGGTCTGAAAGGTTAATACAACAAGACAATTTTCATGTATTTTGAAGCCAGGCCATGCAGTGATTTCTAAACTAACATAATTTACAGTATATTCTCTGAGATGCAGGGAGGTGGTGTAAGGACTTCAGAAATGGGGGTATGTGCTCTAGTTTTGGTATGATGTGGTAGGCAGCATTCTAGATCGGCTGTAGTTGTCTGACTGACTTTTTAGGTAGACTTGTTACAATAGTTTAATCAATTCGACGAAAGACGAATGCATGGATGTGATTTCAAGATCCCGTTGCAACAACAGTCCTTTAATCCTTACATTTTGTCCTTCAGGTGTGGAAGGTCAAGTTTGTAATTATGTTTATGTGCCTCTGAAGGTCCAGGCTCGAATCCATTTCTACACCCAGAATTTGAGACAGATTTCTAGCTGTAATAAGTGATGCTGTGTGCTGACTCTTCATCGTACCTCCTTAGGTCCAAAATTAATTACTCCAGTTTTGTTTTTATTCAACTGTGAAAAATTATGGCACATCCACATATTGATTTGTTTCATCAATCTACTCAACACTTGAATATTGTCATAGTCACCTGGTGACAACTAATATAGAGCTGTCGGGTGCATAGGTATGATAACTTATCTAGTTAGATTAGAGGGGCTCCAAGATGAACCGTGAGGAACCCTTCATGGTATTTATGTCAACTTTGATGTAAAGTCACCCGTTGACACAAAGAAGTCCCGGCCCTTCAAGTGAGACTCAACCCAGTCAAGAAGGACCAACCCAGTTCCCCGGTCGCTCTAGTAATATATCATGATCGACCATGTCAAATGCTGCTCTAAGATCCAATAATACTAGCACACATCAGCAAAGCCTCCATAAAGAAAGCTGTGTGTAAAATATCCAGACAGGAGGAGGTGCTTAATTAATGTATATTTTCTTGCAGGCTTTTGTAGTTATTTTAAGATAGAAATCTATTTTGATTGGACACAACATTGGTATTGGACTTGAAATTGATGTACGTACAGAGTACCCTTCTAATTCCCTGTATTTTCTCATAAAAGAAATGAAGAAATTCATTTCGGGCCCCGGTAGAGTGAAGAGAAGAGGAGGTTTTATTTACCTGTCAAACAAGGCATCAACATTATTAATATATTTGTTGATGAAAAAAAGGATTCCCTTATATTCTTCAGTTGTAAGTTATATCTGTGAAGTCTCTCTCACAGTGAAGATGGAGTCCAGTTTTCTGCTTCCTCTGTTCAGCTTTTCGACACACCCTTTTTTCACTACTTACCAGTTGAGCAGCTCTCCACTGAGATTTCTTCTTAGCAGAGACAAACGTCACCTTAATGGGATCAATGTAATCACTGATGTCTGAAGTTTTAAAATGGAAGTTATCTACTAGCTTATTTACTGAATTACAAGAAAAAAGGCAAGTGGAAAAGTGTACTTTGTTAAAGATTTCAGTTGAAATGTCTTTACAAAGCATTTTCCTCAAATGTTGTCATATTGAGTCAATGTAAATGACACTTTCAAAGATGACAGAAACGTGGTCAGATAAGGCGCCAAGAGTTACCAAGGCCCGGGAAATATTTAGTACTGAAGATTAAGTCCAAAATGTGTCCTCATTTGTTTAACAAGCTGAGTCAAACCAAAATATTTCAGTGTGGCACATTGTTCTTTAGTCCATCAACTCTGGTGTCAATATAGATGTTGAAGTATGTGACAATGATTAAGCAGTCGTAATCAACACATATCACAGACAGAACTTCATCAAAATAATTGGAAAACTTTACATTGGATTTCGGAGGCCTGTAAATGTTGATAAGCATGGCTCGAGCATTGCCCTTCACCTGGACGACCATATATTCAAAAAAGTCATAGTTGTCCAAGAACACCTTTTTACACTTTAAAGTTTAGTGACTGATGTGACCACCACTCCACTGGCTGATGCTCCCTGCTCTTACTTAGAACATTGTAATTGGGAGGTGTTGACTCTGTCAGTATAGGGTGCTCACAATTTTCATCTAACCATGTTTCTGTTAACCTCATATGGAGAAGTTCTTGCTTGGTAGTGATATGTTAACCTTGCCTGCAAGCTGAATTCTTGCACTTCACAAAAAAACAAGAATCCTTCTTGTACAGCTTCCGCTTCAACCGTTTGCCCAATCAGCTTGAAGAGTTCTGCTCCTTTTCCCAAATGGACTCAATAGGAGCAGCCCCAGATTGATAATGTGCAACACGTACCGTGCTGCACATTATCAATCTGGCTGGTCAGGTTAGTGATATATCTAACTGTCTAATCTGTTTTGAATCATCGCCGGGTTGTTTCAGCTCCATACAAAGCGTTTACTTCCACATTCCCTTTAAGCAGATGCATTTTAATCCAAATCACTACTATTCTCTGGAGACGTTTGTTGTAGTTATCTGTGGAAAAAGGGGGCGTCTTGTACTGATTAGCTTGTGTTTGCAAAGTGGAGTTTTAGAGGAGTGTCCAGTGGATGTGTGCAGATGAATGATTATGCTCTTCTTTCTGGGGAGCCATCATATAATCTCTAATTCTGCCCCAGAGAAAATAACTAAACTCTTTTTGTAGAAAGGTAAAAACAACACAGCACCCATCAGAGTCCTTATATGCATTAGGGCCCCATATGTGAACCAATCCATCAGGATCTGTGTGTCTGCTAGGAGAGCGAGGACGCAGTAAAGGCTCTGGCAAAAGAGAAAGACCTCCTGGAGAGAGAGAAGTGGGATCTGAGACGGCAGACCAAGGAGGCCACGGAGCACACAGGGATGCTGCGCTCACAGCTCGACCTCAAGGAGAACCGCATCAAGGAGCTGGAGGCTGAACTCGCCATGGTGAGACAGAAGGGCAGATAGGGGGGTTATTTGTTAGAAAGATGAATACAGTCTAAGCCAAAGAGGAGTTGCAAACTATTTACAAAACGTTTAAAGTTTCTTTTTTTAAGGTTTTTCTAGATAACATACTTAACTCTTGCGACATGAAGTGTAGAAATGTTGATTTCATATATATATATATAGTGAGAGAGAGAGAGAGAGATAGAGAGAGAGAGGCGCTAAATTCTGGTTAGCTTTGCTAAATTGTGCCCTTTCTTTTTCCTAGACTCCTGCACATTAGAGCTAATTTGTACTGAATTAACTTGATTTAGGAAGTATAAAGTTGCCATAAAGTAAATGTTTTGGGAATTTAAATTCTAGGCTCTCAAACTTTTGTTAGAAGAAAAAATCTGCTTCATTGTTGAGCTTCAGTTGAGCTATTTGTTCTGTTTATTCACAAAAGCAGAAAATGTAATCAAATCTTGAAAACCTTTTTGAGGGTCAGTAAGCATGGGCCGATAACTGGTATCAAGGTTAACCACTGTTTTAAACAGTTACTGTTTTACAATCACTAAGATTTTCCATCATACCGTTGCTACTGTCCTTTTAATGACATAACACAGACAGTAGTGGAGTGCAGTGCAGAAAATACACTGCTGCCCCTAGCCCACTTGCTGCTGTTCAATGCTGGCTAAAAGAAGGCTATTACACTTTTCTTTTGCTTAACAAAAACAAAATTCAGAAAGAACAATTAGTGAGTTAAAGTAAACAAAAGCAACCCATCACCTTTATCAAAGTAATAGCTACAGTTTTTAAATTAATCTCTATTATCCTATTGTTTGTCATTATTATGAAAAGAAAATTTACATTGAAAGAATGAGTTCTCCCGTTATACCAATGAAAAGCTCTACAAACCTGAAAAACTGACAATATGGCTGGACTGCTGCTTTTATAGTTTGAAGTATTTTTCAAATATTGGTTGCATTAGATCCTCAGTAAGTGCTGCGTTCACAATTATTTTTTTAAATGCTATTATACATCGTTTTTCAGAGTTTCACAGTTCGAAGCTATTTTTGTTAAGCTTAGCTTTATTTTAAAGCAGTTTTTATTGTTGTATTCATGTGCATCATAATAAATACCAAAAGTTATTAGGATAAAATGTTATGAAGCATTGTGCATTACTAATGACTTCTGTAAAACGCAAGGAAACTAGTTAGAAGCTAGACTAATTGGCCAAATATCAGCCTGTGATTCTGAAAGTTTTTTTTTGTTTCTTTCTTTCTTTTTTTGCAGTGAACACTTCATAAAGTTTACTAAATGCTTATTTATTATATTTGTGGGTATACATATAATTAAGCACAAATAAAGAATAACTGTTACATATAACATTATTATTACTGTAATACTCTATATATGTTTCATATTAGCAACAGCATGACTGTTGCTTTTCCATTTTAATTATGTCATGTTTCGATAGTCATGTTATACAGTTTTGTTTTCATTTATTTTCTAAAACAGTCAAAACCATGAACTTAATTATGTAATTCTTCGTCACATCATTAAAATCTTATGCCAGTTTGTACAGGCAATGTAATGGTTTGCAACAAAATCAATGACAGAAAGGAATTTAACTCAACTGTTTAAAGAATTTTACCACAACATGTTATGTTATGCTTATAGAGATCTTATCTCGAACTTTTAGTGAGAGTACACCAAAAAATAGCAGTGCATGAAGAAAATGATAAAGAAGCAATAGGTTGGGAGCTGTGTACTTATGCTCTGTCACAGACAATGTTTTACATTGACTACATTTGATCAAAACAAAAAAAAACAACTTTAAATGTGCAATATAGCCATTCCTCGTGTCTCCAACCCCCCAGATGAGTAACTGTGTCAATCAGAGAATGGAGTTCCGGGTGTTTGAGCGGCTTGCGGACAGGGACTACTCTCCTAGGGTCATGGCGGTAAGACAGGCCCACAGTTTGAAAATAAATTTCACCTTTTTTGATCCCAACTCTCCCTGGAAATCTCCCCTACCTGTGACCTAATTGTGTTTTCTAGGAAGCCTCCCTCCTCAGATGCACGTTTTTTGTGTAATCCCCAGTCAACCTTTTCTGATCCCAGTGATCCTAACATGAAAAATGCCACAGATTAGAGAGTGATCAATCGGAATGCTCTGTAAAGCTCTTCTATTTTCTGACACCTAATTGCCTTAAACACTTGTGACTGTATTCAGTTTTGCATGTCAAAAATTGTGACTGATAATTGTTTGACTGCCAGTAAAGTAGATGTGATTGCAGTGAAGCTGATTGTGATGGTGAATTGCAGCCTGCTGTGCTTGGCATGATAATAAGGTTTGCACAATAGCAATAGTTGAAGCAATTTTTAAGCAGCAACATGTCACAGCTAATCAGAAAACACAGACTGGTTGGGGGGGAGGAACAAGACATTTTTCCGAGGGTATTTGGGAAAAACACATATCTCTTAAGGCTGCAGAAACTCATTGTTGTGTCTGAAAACCACCTCAAAGCAAATGTATTCATTAAAGTCACAGAAAGCCTTAATTGTTTTCCACTTTCTTAGTTATTTTGCACAACACCAACCTCCAGTTTCCACCCTCTTGGCAAAAAAACGCCTCACATCTCTTCACAATATTCCTCCCTCTTTTTAGGGCTTTTTTTTAATTCAATAACTTTGTCAGCAGTCCCAGGAGTGATAGCGAGAGATTTTGTACAGCAACAAGAGAATGAGAAAACAGACTGACTATTTCTGATACAAGAGCATCATGATGAGCCAGGAGGGAAGCTCACATGTCTGTGTGCACTAACACATTCAGAAACTTGTTGCTTTCTGGGTGCATAATATGTCTGTGAGTAAGCGGGTACAAAAATAATAATGGTGCCAAAAGAAGCATCATTACACTCAGAAATCTGTGGTAAATTAAGATTCGCAAAATGAACACATGCATGTGTCTGTTTATCTCCTTAAGGCCAAACAGTCGCTAGCCACCCTGACAAAGGATGTGCCCAAGCGTCACTCTTTGGCCATGCCCACAGAGGCAGTCGTCAACGGCAACAACCAGGAGTGGGTGATGCAGGCAGATCTTCCCCTGACTGCTGCCATCAGGCAGAGTCAGCAGACCCTCTATGTCCACACAGGCCATCCCACTGACAGACAAGGTAAGCACGAATTAGGAAATATTACACTTTTGCCATGAACATGTTGAGATTGTTATCCCATTGCTTACAAACTGCATGCTCATACGAAGCTGGTTTCTAAGCATCAAATCTTGCCATCTGCTAAGTATGATGACGTTCCAGCTGTGGTATGTCATGCGCTTTATTTCCTCTTAAGAAGCTGCTAAGGATTAATTGCATGCTGAATATATGTGGTTATACCTAAATTAAATGCTTCACATTATTGTGATTTAGCTTTTTTGTTGTTTACATTTCTATGTTGACATTTTCAGGTTTCAACTTTGTAACTCAGTATGTCCAGCCAAGTATTCACCTCAGCAGTATTTAGCAGTACTTTTTGACTGACATACTCCCCAAGAGTCAAAACAGAAATGGTACCTGTTATCACTATTAGGGCCGTGAGTGCAAAACTGGGATTCTATGCTGACCTTTCCTTTCAACAGGTTTTACATTTCTGTCAAGATATCCTCACCAACGCCAATATGGAAAATTGCTGGACACACACAGTATTATATGCCTAAAATTTTTACAGTGCAAAAAAAAAGAAAAAAGAAATCAACAAACACATCACAAATAGGCCCTAAGAGTCCCTTACTCTCTTTCTTTTGAGGACCAAAGGCTTTTTTGGAATCCTAAACTTTCCACTTTCTAACTTCCTGTAGTGCTTAGCTATTAGGTTGTGCAAGGGTTAGCTTGTACATAAAGCCAAAAACTGGCATTCTGTGGCAGCTGTTGTACTGCAAAACCAAATTTATTTACAAAATAAATTTTTTTGAAAATGCAACGTTTGAAATACAACTTTTTCAGAAAACAGCTCAGAGAGGGACTCCCTTTCTTTTCAGTTGAATTTTTTTTAGAAGATTTAAATTGACTGTCATTGCTCATACTTCCCAAAGCAGATATACCTGTGCTAGCTGACACTTTCCAGAACCACATTTGAAATTCAAATTCCTCTTTCTTGTGAGGCTCGGTCCAACTGAAATGTATAATGCAGACAGAAAATATATCAAACTTTTCCTTTTTTTGTAGCTATGCTGCCAACCAAGAGGCCTTCAGCCAATGATAAAATAGAGCAACTTCAACAAAACGGTGTGTTGAGAGATTAGCTTAAAATGCAATTTTTTTTTTCATTTATAACGTTTTGACAAGGGGAAAGAAAGCAACACCAGCATATAAAAACACTGAACAGTCATCTTCTTACATGATTATAAGAGATAATCAATAAAGAGTTCAAGAGTCAGTCTTTTCTAAACTGTCAATTTTCAAACTTTTCTAACTCTGTGCTATACTGTTAACATTGGCTTTATAAGTAAGAGATTCCATTTTAACCTGTAAAAATGTATTTCTTCCCTTCTACATAACATATGTCTATTAGAGTTTTTAACACCTGGCTTCTGAAAGAATATTACATTCTCCGTAGCTATTTGAGTGACGTTTCTGCTGAGTTTGTTTGTCCTGCAGCTGAAACTAAAGGGGGTTGTAGCCAAAGCAACTACACACTTCCCAGGGCAGTACTTGCGTTACTGCACACAGATGTTTTTGGAAAAGGGTTATTTTGGGCTCTGTCAAACAGTTAAAAATGCAACAAAAAAGAACATAACACTGAACAACAGAAACTTGAACCAATGCTTTTAGCCATCCTAAGACAGAAACCTTTTCATAAATTAGCCTTGCAGCCACCTGAGTACAAATCCCTTCAGCAGCCACAGGTTCTCACACCAGTTTTTGACTAATTGTGGACATCTGGAGGAAGTCGCAAACAAACGCAAGAAGACAGGGAAGACGTGGTAACAGTCACGAATTCTAAATTGCATTGCAATTGGCTGTACTTTATATATCAGTCTCATTGGTTCGTCCACACACTCTACACCTCTGTGAAGCTGTTTCACTGTTGCTTAGCAACTGCAGCTGGTCGCAAAAATATATACTTTTTTTTTCTGCTTGTATTTATTTTTAAACATATTTTTATTTAATGGTGTTGTGCCAGTACTGATGGTCCACCAGCTATTTTGTTTTTCCCTATTTGCTACCTTTGATGCCCCAAACACCCGAGAAAAAAAGCACGCCTGTCCTCTCTCCCTTCTTATCCTGTTTAGTGGCTGCTGTGCGGGTGAGCCCGATCCACTCGCGTCAGCCTTCCATCATCTCTGACGCCTCTGCATTGGAGGGAGATCGGTCATCCACACCCAGCGATATAAACTCACCACGTCACCGGACTCACTCCCTCTGCAATGTAAGAGCTGCCCACCGCTGCACCCTCCCAAGTAATCACCTCCTCTTGTAGTAACTGCTGACTGTTCGACTGCCTGGCTGCTGCTGTTTCCCCTCGCTATCCTTTTGGCTGAGTTCACATTTGCCCCATGCAGTCTGTTGTGCACTCACTCTAGAGACGTGACATGAATGTTTGTGGAAAAAAAGGGGGGGGGGGCTGTTTGGGTGTTCCACTGATGCATGTCCGGCAGCGCGAAAAAAGTTTCATCTCTCCTTTCAGTTGTGATCGCCTCTGATCTTTATTGCCCTCGTTGCTCTCCCTTTCTGCGATCATCAATTCATCTTCCGTCTCTCTCGTTTCTCCTGCAGTCCCTAGAAGATCTGGAGGAGGCGAAGCGTAAAAAGAAGAAAGAAAAGATGGGTCTGGGCTCTCTGTCGCGTGTTTTTGCCCGGGGAAAGCAACGCAAGTCGCTGGACCCCGGTTTGTTTGATGGTACTTCCACACCAGATTATTACATAGAAGAGGATGCAGACTGGTAAAAGCACAGATTTCTGAGTGAACCACCTGTGGACCACATTGTGTTTTTAATGTGTGAGAGGATGGATGTTGGAGTGTATAAATATAATATATAGGTGCGCCTGTTTAGTCTCACCAGAATGGGGATATTGTACATGTGTATGTGCGTGCAAGAGCGCACAGGCTTGTGCCGCCCATGGTCAGAAGCCATGTCAGAAGAAGGCTTGCTTTGCTGTAAGTGTAACCCTTATTGAACAAATTGCACCTGTATGTATGTACAGTTCTGTAAATAGAAACACAGCAACAATGTGGACATGCTCTGTTAAAGCTGTGCAATTGGATCTTCTTAACTTTTTGTTTTCATGTAACTGGAAACTTGAAGGACTGCTTTATCTGTAAATAACAATTGTTGTGCATTTTGTGCTTGTAAATGTCTCCATGTTCTGATTGCCCTTTGTTAATTTTGACATGACACCCTTCCCTAAAAGCTCAAACCCCCCTTTTTTCTTTTGTTTGTTTGTTTTTTTATGTCATGCCTGGTGCCCCCCCCCTCCCCCAACCCCACTCACCAACCCCCACACAGCCACGATGAGAACAGTTTCCTGTAGGCAACATGCAGACTCCTCAGTTCCAACAATAATTTGGTTGTCAGTTGTTGCATTCCTCAAAACATTTAAACTGTACAGGGGAACTCACTGATTTTACCTCAACCATTGGATGGAAGCTGTTGAACATGGAATCAACTTTCTGTGCTGAGCTCCTTGTTCCACAGCTCAATGAAGCCACACAGGAAATGCAAAAAAACATGGTTTCTATCTGCCAAGATAGAAGGTCCAGTGCCTTGCCAAAGTATTTATACGCCTTGATTTGTTTTTTTTCCCTACAGTTTGCAAACTAATTAATTAATCAATTAATTTTATGGAGACTTGAGGTGAACCGTTCGATTGAAGCTTTGGTTCTAGGTGAGCCTCTGCCTCAGTCTCAAGTCTCCTGGACTCTCTCAAAGCTTTTACTCCTCCAGGATTGCCCTGTTTTTAGCTGCATCCATGTTTTTAATCAACTCTGACCAGTTTCCCCACATCATGATTCTGCCACCACAGTGTTTCACCATGGGGTTAAAGGTAGAGCGGACGATTTTTCTGGAAATGTAGGTAAGAAACGCCCCAAGTCCCTTTTTGAATAACTGCTCATGCGTAAGACCATCTTACCTGCTCTTCCGCTCCTCAGCAGGATCATGAGAAAAAAAAATCTCCAAAATACAATCTGATCTTATTTCTTTCTTCTGAGGCCTTCCTTTTCTTTTCATAAACTTGTAAGACAGTTTGGCTCTTGCGACTCTCAGCCATTTTCAAAGTATATGGTGAGAGCAGCGAAGCTGCAATGAACGGCTAACACCGAAGCTAACTGCTAAGCTAATTAGATACATAAACACTAAAAATGCGCATGCGCAGCCAGAAAGCGGAAACTAACAAGGAAAAAGCACATTGGTGTTAGGTGAGCATGTCACAATGATCGGCATGTGGGACAACCAATAGATAAGGCGATCCCCCCGGAACTCGAAGGTGAAAAAGATCACCCACTATACCTTTAAGTCAAAAAGTAAAATTTTGTTTTATCTGAGCAGAGCCCCTTCTTCAAACTTTCTGCCTTGCCCTCTATGTGGCTTTTTGCAGGCTTGAATTTAATTTCTTATAGTTGTGGTGGGCACTGTCACGCTAATCCGAAAAAGGACAATTGTGGAGCTAACTTTTCCTTCATCGCATTATCGAACATGCTAAGATTAGAAACGGTTTGCGGACCAGTTAGCGTCCACTTTATTGGGTTTCAATACCTGTAAGTATGATAACAATGTTTAGCTTCTTCAAGGGTCCTTATTTGTCAGTGTATAATGGCAGCAAAGCTAATATTTCTGTTTGCTGAATGAGTTTGTGAAACTTTTTGGTTAGCTGGGTCCACCAGTGCTTATAGGCCTTTTCAGATCTTCATTCCGCTCCGTGATCTTCTCGTGTGTGTTACGGCTGCAATTAACTGAAAGTTTCCAACATGGAATGGAGGGTTGAAGTCAACTAAGCTTCATCTGCTGTGCACATAGAGTGGAAACATGGTATCATCCCCCAGTGTGATTCTGATCTTAGAAATGTGTTGATCAGCAGACTCTAATGTAGATATTCCTATGCTGAGGATGGCACACATCAACTTTGCTTGTATTCAAAGCACTGGATGCATCTGAACAGTGGGCCTGCATGAGGACTGCAACATGGAGCTTAGCGCTCATTTGAGTAAATCGCACGTCTTTCGAAGATCAGCTCTGCGAGTTGTAAGCCATAACCTTTTAGATCTCCAATGCCAGTTATATGAAATGAACGCTAACACGGCCCTTGAGCTCAGACGGATCAAGTTGGTCTGAAATTAGTTTCTTGCTGTCTTTTCACAATCTCTTTGTCCTTGACACTCTTCCATTTAGGTCACATATGCATAGTGAACAGTAAGGAGTTTGTTGTCATCAGATTTTCCATTTGTGATGTGGATCTCTGTAGTAGACCCTCTAAAGTTTCCACAGGCCTCTCAGCCTCTTCTCTCGGTATTGTTCTCCTTATCTGGCACATAGTTAGGTGGACGGTTATTGCCGAACTGCTTTCCAGTCTGCTTTAACCTTAGTCTGCCATGTTCCTTGGTCTTAATGATACTGTTTGCTCACTAGTGTTCTCAAACTAACCTCTAAGGCCTTGACAAAACAGCTGGATTTATAGTGAGCAGCTATGTATAAAATAGGTAACTTCTAAAGGCAACCAGTGGCATTGTATTTTATTCAGAGGAAACAGAGTAAAGAGAGGTGAATACAAACACTACGTCTGTGGTGTCCAAAGTCAGTCATCAAGGGCCGGTGTCCTGCATGTTTGAGGGGTTGTCCTGGTTCAACACAGCTGAACCCAGTGAGTGTTTTATTAGTAGGCCTCTGCAGACGTTGATGACAGACCAAGAAGGTAAATCATTCATTTGAATGTGTTGGAGCAGGTACAGATCTAAAACATGCAGGAGTGCGGCCCTCGAGGACTGGAGCTGGACATGCCTGCGCTACGTCGTTCAGATTTTTTTTGGTCAAATAATAATAATACCCATGTTTGCATCCGCTGTTATCTGTTACTCTATGGTAGTCTATTACAAAAAATCGACAAAAGATTGCGGTTGTGATGTGACAAAATGTTCAAGGGATACTTAGGCAAGGCACTGCACACACCTGAACAAATTACTTGCATGCAAGTAGTCTCAGACCCCCTTAAGCATGCTGAAAGTGTCCTCATTACGAGGAAACTTCTTCCTCTGCATATGTTGTCAAAAAGGTGCTTTAAAAAGAGAGGTCAGTTACTGATTGCATAATGATTATTCATTGTTTTCTAGAATTCAAATGTAGCAGTTTGACTTCTAAAATTGACCTTGTTTTTTTTTTTTTTTTTGGTCTTATTTTGTTTTTTTGTATTATTATTCTGTAAGAGTCTACTAATCCACCCCAAATGCAGTTTAGCCTGATCATTTCCATGTGAAATTCATTTAGACAATTTAAAAGATCAGAAATGTTGTCAAGAAACCAACTCTAGTTTTAAATATCCATGAGTTTTCACCCATTTCTTTCAGTGTCATGTTGCAGTTGCTCACAGCTATCATTATACTAATACTCCAAAAAGGCTGCTGGGGTAGGATTATAGCAGAGGAGCCCATCTAAAATTAGAAGCTGCACATAAAACGTCGGTCAAGACTTTTGCAGACCTCTGGAATTAAGGCCATTTTAACTGATAACTGGAACCTCCATTAAACAGAGCATACAATAAACAAAGGACTCTAGCATTGGTGAGTGCCACCTCATAAGGTAAGGAATCAGGTTTTAAGCATACTAATCAAGTGAAAGCATTGCTTTCCAGGTGACCCCCTGAGCTCACCAAAAATTCTGCAATTTAAGCTTCAACCAAAGAAGCAATTAAATTTGTGTTAAAGGTTAATAACTTTTCTTCAAGCAAAAGAATGTCCAGAGACACAGGATTCTTTTCATCTTGGATCACATCTGAGTCTGCACTGCCCCCACTGGAAATCTCTTCTCTCCCTGACATTCAGCTATCACTGGGTATTCATCAGCTTCACTAAAAACCCAAAAGAGAGCCAGAAAGCATTGGAATTTTTTTTTACCTGACTTTGCAAGCACAGAGGATCTCTTCACTCTTCCACTAGGGCTATGACAATGTATTTTCTGCCTTAGTGATTTTTTTTTGTTTTTCTTGTCACAGTTAAATGTTTCACATCTTCAACCAAATTTAAATATCAGACCAAATAAAAAAAAAAACACAAAAAAAACATAAAATGCAGTTTTAACATTATGCTTTCATTTATTAGAGGAAAAAAGTCATCCAAACCAACCTGTCCCTTTGTGAGAAAACAGTTGCCCTCTAAAGATAGTTACTGGTTGCAGTATGCAGACAAGGTGGATTTGATGGTGTGGTTCAGATCTTTGTCAAGCTCTGTAACTCAAGCTTGCTTAAGTTTTGAGTCACAAATAGATGACCAAACAGTCTCCTTCAGGATTTCTGGCAGAGAGCAGAATTCATAGATCCATAGATTAAGTCAAAGTGGGTATGTTCTATCACAACAAAGATTCCCAGGTTAAATTGATAGACTACAACCACAATGTTTGATTTCGATGTCAATGACTTCGTTTCTCACTTTGTTTGTTTCTTCTAAATTGGGACACGTGTTTCTTTTTGATAT
This sequence comes from Fundulus diaphanus, assembly GCA_037039145.1. Taxonomy (NCBI): domain Eukaryota; kingdom Metazoa; phylum Chordata; class Actinopteri; order Cyprinodontiformes; family Fundulidae; genus Fundulus; species Fundulus diaphanus. The sequence continues at coordinate 24,033,357 of CM073129.1, read as the reverse complement.
TTTGTAGCCTACTTCAAGTTGTCTGACAGGTTCCATTTTAGTGTTTGCCTGATTCTTAATGTGAGGCAGTAATCTGAGTGTGGCGCGTTAAATTAAAGTAAAAATGTGATTAATTTCTCTAGTATTTCTCAGAGGGTCTGGTTGATTTGGATGTCTAGTTTCCAGGGACGTGCAGAGGGGGGGGCGGAGGGGGCTTGAGCACCTGCCCCTTTGCCCCCTGGTGCCCAAAGTGCCCTTTTGTCAGTGTTTTTTTTTTTTTTTTTTTTTTTTTTTTTTTTTTTTTTTAATTTATTTATTATTATTTATGTGTGTGTGTTTGTTGGTGTGTGTGTGTGCATGATGCATGTCCAAAATAATAATAATTTAGATCTACCCTGGCTGGTTACATGATCCACATAACGTGCCCTCACTCTGCCCTACTTTTCCTCTCGCAGCTCCCTTCTCCGCTGCCTCGCGCTGCCTGGTCTGTCCTGCCCCTTTAAATCTGCAGCACACTTGACTGTGCTCTGTGCTGTTTAACTCCACTGTCATTGGTTATACTGCTTTAAATCCCGCCTTCACTCTTTCTGATTGGCTGTTTTCTAGTGTGTCTGTGTGGGTGCTTGCTTGGAGCGGAGATTTCAGTTTTGATTCATACAGGGATACCGCGGCCGGTTACCACAATCAATACTAGGCTACGAAACTAGTCCCATTTAAGAAACTAAATATTATCTGCAGTAAAATAGGTGAAAGCTGCTGAGTGCAGTTCTGTAAAGAAGCAGGCGGGAGAGTTTTGATTTATGGAACTTGTAAGTAACCAACATTAGCATCTCAAAATAGCATCTAATTCTGAAGTAGAATGCATTTATCAACAGAAACCTAATCTGTTTTCTAAAACTAAATATTCTGTGCCAGGCAGGAGTTCTGAAGACTGCTGGAAAGATGGAAAAGCAAAGACTGTAAGCTTAGACTATTAAAAATTCAGATTCTTAGCCACAGCTGCCTGAAAAAGAAAAGGTGAGGGTTTCCCTTTTACCAATATTTCGTTGTCATTATTGCTTTCATTTTTTGTTGACCCTTTGATGCAGTTCAGGTATAAATAGCAGGTGATATTTCTTTTACATGATATACAACACAACAAGACTATATGCTGCCTAAACAACTGCTATATTTTGTTTAGACTTTTGCTTATTTATAATAGCATAATTAGGATTTCACAAAATGATAGTGCTATTTATTTCTCTATTTTTACTTCTAGAATTAGAATTACGACAAATAATTATCGTACAAAGCTTTCCACACTGTCCATTAGTAAATTAATACAAACCAGGGTCAGAGCTAGACATTCTTATCATCAGGGGCTTAGCCCAAAAAATATTACTTCATTACGAGGGTAATTTGGTACACCAAAAAAGTAAAAATGATTTAGTCTGTTGATGTTGTCGTAAAATGTATTTAATATAGGCCTTAACATATCTTAACGTTTAATCTGCTGTTCTTTAATAGTCTTACTAGTATATACCAATAGTATGTTGTTCTCATTTGAGTGATGAAATGGACAACCACTCATGTAACAGATCAGTTTTAGTGTCACTAATCTTACTCAAAGTACTGTATTGGGTCCTCCATGCTCCTTATGTATAAAGGTTTACTGCACATTTAAACATTGAAATCTCACTATTGTTAGGGAAATAATTAGTTGTCTCAGAGGATGTATGTAAGGAGAAGCTGTTGTCTACACTTCAGATATATGATGTAAGAAATGTGTTTGGAATGTTAAGATAAATTACATAAAATGGGCTAAGGAGAACATCTACAACCCAGTTGTACATTTGTTGAAGTTTGAATTTAGTATTTGAAATGCTGTCAGTGTCAGTGACGCTTCTACTTCCAGTGCAGAGTAAATACAGTACATGTATTTGCAGTCCCTTGAATGTATAATTTTACTGTTTTATGATGCAGACAGAGTATCTTAGATTAAAAAAAAAAGGGTGGGGTTTATCTCTCCACATTTCCATATCTTCAAAAGAAAATAGAGGATATATCTAGATAACAGACATATTTTGAATATATTTGGTTTAATTGATAAGTTTTTACCATCTGTCTCTGTTGCTGGTAAGTTCAAATGCAAACTTTTTCAAAGTGGGAAAAAAGCCCCAATTCAACGTTCATCAGATCGGAAGCTGCTTTATAATTTATAATAATAATTGAACTTTATTGATCTCACAATGGAGAAATTCACTTATGCATCTTTACCCATCCCCTGGGGGAGCACTGGGCTGCCACTGTGCGGTAACCTGACTCACGGCAGATGTATGTCGCTCCGCGTAGCTTCACTCACATATGTGAGTGAACTCACGTACATCTGGCGTGAATCAGGTTACCTGTGCGGTGCCAGGGGAGCAATGGGGGGTTAAGGGTCTTGCTCAGGGACCCAGAGTGGTAGTCTGTGGGAGTTGAACTCAGAACCTCTGGGACCCAAGCTCAATGCTCTAACCACTAGGCCACCAGATTAACAAAAAGCATCTGGTGTGTGTCGTGCTTATAAAATTTGTATAAATGTAGCAAGAAATACTGCTTTTTTCTTTAGACAGAAGAAACGCGTCCTGACGCTCAAGTCAAGCATAAAGAAATAGGAGCATGCATACTGCGTAGGACCAATGATGTCAGACCAATGAAGTGTCCCTAGGGTTGAAGTTTAAATTAAACCTACACCCTTGATTCCATGTTACATTCTTCATAGTATAGGTTGGTACATTTCAGCCGGATGTATAGCAAGGTATGTTTCTGTATCGTGTTTTAAATCCGTGGCCCATGTGCCCTCTTTTAACTTTGAGCACCTGCCCCTCCAACGGTCTCTGCACGTCCCTGCTAGTTTCCCTAAATAAATTAAATCATACTTTGAAAATTGTGTTTTATATTTTCTCAGATCATTTCAGTCTTATGTTCGGTTTAGTTTGATAATCCAAAACATTTAGATGTGACAAAAACAGAAATATAAATCTGCAGGCAATTCAAATAAAAATAATAACATCACATTTGGCTGTATTTATATAAGAACAATTCAACCAGTTAATGTATTCAATATCAACTAATATGTAGGAAAATACAGGTTATTTATATGTTTTGATTTTGCCAATTACCTGCTGATGGGGTAAACAACATATCAAATATAGCATTGTATAATTTCATATTCTGAGCCACCGTGTGTTTTTATTTTTCCACAAATACTTCAGTTTTTGTATATGAGATAGGATTACATAAATGAAATGAATATTATTGTTATTATTATTATTACCATTGAAGAGTTTTATTTAAAATCAGATCTGTAGACCTCAGTGTGAAAACTGAGATATTTAGAAGTGGATAGTAGCAACTTTTTAAGGCATGGTAACAACGTTACGCTCAAAAGAACAACGTAAGAAAAATAAGATTATTTTAAAATAAAATAAATGATAATGATTTCTATGTGGCTGTCCTCTCTTTTCCTGTATTTTTGTCTGTGTTTTTTGTGGTGGTATGATTTGTTCCTTCTTTTTTTTTTTCACTGAGGGAGCTGCAACATGCAGCCTTTAAATGGCCTTCTTTTCTCTGATTCCCACTCTGAATTCTTAAGCCCAGCAGAAAACTTCTCTACATTTTGCACAGAGCTGCAGTAGTCAAAACAAATGGACAAGGGGAGATAAGGCCACGTCAAATCTCATGTGTGAGCGCATGGTGTCAATAATGGTGTGTACTGATGTGACCACTAACCTCTAACTCTGACCCCTTCTTGTCAAACTCCCATCTTTGCTCTCAACACAGTGGAGCGACCCAAGAAGCAACCAGTTACCCTCAAGTAGGTGGGAGATAGAAGAGTTCCAATTGCTTCAACAAAGAGTTGCGCTGGGTTGCAAACTGTGTTGGCAGACGCCTTCTAACTCTCAAACAACATCACACACTGACCTCACTTTTAGCACTTCTTCAAGTTGTTGTAAGTTTTTATGAAAACGGGATGCGTGGTTTAAAAAAGAAAGGGAGTGCTGTGAGATAAAACATGCTTTTGAGAGCAACGGCGATTTGGCTCCAAGAGTAATTATCTGAGTTTATGGGCTTAGGATATACATTCAGTGACAAATTTATCAGCCACGTATTGGTGGTACTGAGTTGAATGGTTTTATGATTTCAAAGCTGCCTTTTAATTGTTCATTAGTAACAAATGTTTGTGCTAGTGCTGGTCTGTGCTACATCAATTGTCATTTGTGCAGCTTTCTGACATGATGCATTGTCCTGTTAGAAGGAGCCATCAGAGGATGGCTACACTGTGGTCAGAAAGTGATTGACATGACCAGGAACAATACTCAGGTTCACTCTGGCATTGAAGCAACACATATTTGGTACTAAAGTTTCCTGTTCTTAGCTGGCAAGAGTGGGACCAAATATGGTTTTCTGTTGCTCTAGACCATCTGCATTAAGATTCAATGTGTGTTCAGGGATGCTATTCTGCACACATATGTCATAATGCAGGTAATTCCAAAATTAGTCAGACCCATGGCAGATTTATGTTTAAAATTATGTGTTTTATTTTCTCTGGAAGTAATGTCAAATTCTGGAGCGGCCAAGCTAGAGCCCTAATTTGAATCTGAGAGAATGTGTGCAGGGAGTTTATTATTAGGGTGCTGGTAAGGTGGCAGTCCAAACTCAAAGACTCGGACACCATTACCAGAGATAAATAATCAAAACAACAGTGGAAACAAGCAAAACGTTGGCCAACATTGATAAAAATGACAGCTTTGATGGCAATACAGACTTTTCCATTGATTATTGGCAGGTTATACAGACTTTGATGTCCTCTTTTCCTTTTAAAAAATTTAGATAAAAACTTTTTTTAAATCCTAATAATATCTTTGGAGATGTGCCTTAGTTGCATAAAAGGATTTACATCAAAATCTCCAATAACTGTGAGTAATGTTCAGCCTAACTCTAAAGAGTTCTTTTTATCACTTTTTATCATCTCAAACTATTGTCCCTTTTCTTCTCTGACCTATGATATCATAAAGGCATATTTGTGCACATTACTGTTTTTTACTGGATATTTTCAGACCATACTCTGTAAGAAAATGTTTGTGTATGAAAACAAAGTTTCTGAAAAAGAAAAAGAAAACTCAGACAAGCCTGTCAGGTGCCAGCAATCAACCAGGGTCAGTTTCATTTAAATCCTCTTTCCTCCTCATTCTGGTGCACATCAACAAATCCTTTTCACCACATCAGGAGGGACAGATTTATTAAGCTGCTTCAAAGTGATTGGCTGATTTTGGTAGCAAACAATTCAACGTATGTACCGAATAAAGTGACTGGTGATTTTATTTTTTTCAGCAGTGTTATAGTTTAAAACTAACCCAATTTGCAAACACTTTTCTAATATTTCTGCAACTATGAATATAACGAGTTTGCAGGGAAAAAACTGATTAGGAAGACTGTTTGCTTTGTGGTTAGGGTGTTGTAGTCTTTCACAGACAGGAAGACGACAAGCTGTGATAACAAAATAACATGAGAAACTTGTGAGCTGTGTCAATCTCGAGGTAGTTCTTATTCTCCGACCTTTAACTGAAAAACTGGATACAGGCTGGACATCTTATTTTATTTTATTTTTTGCCCAGCACCTCGTAAAAAATGATTACAATATGAATGAGAGCTGCATTCTTTGTCAGGCTTTGATATATTTAAAGTCGTTTATTTAAAGAAGTTTATGGAATATCATGGTATTTTTTTTTATTTTGTATAGCACTCTATCTCCATTGATTATGGTTCTGGTCCCCATTTGGGCCAGATATATCTTCTTAATTTGATTATCTGCAAACTAAATTACCTAAATGAGATACCAGTATTTTTCTTTTCATTCAACATATTTCACTTGTAGTTTTCCTTTTCTAAGGTTTCTAAGGTTTATTTAACATTATTTGAGAAGAAATGGGGCAGGCTAAGACAAAAGAATATATCCAGCAAATGGTGTTGGACAGGAAGTTAAAACCTGGATGGCTGCGTCACAGACTAGCCTCTGTAAAAGTTACATGTGCTCCACCGTTGAACAACATGCTCCCAAAATTTTTGTTGTTTTTTTATCTCAACTAAAAAGTTTAAATTCCAACAGCAGAGAGTTAAAACCCTGCAAAGCTTCTGAACAGTTGACAATATTGTTTTCCATGAGACTTATTCCAAGTGACTACTAAAAAACAAAAGTGCAGAAAATTATTATTTTTTCATGATCACTTTGCTAACGCTTTTAGAAGCAAGCCAGTGTACTGTTCCAAAACAGTTTCTTTTTTTTTTAGAAATGTTGAGGAAAAATAGCACCTAAGGCAAAAACAGGCAATTGTTTCTGGTCTGTGAAACAAGGTTTTACTACTTTGATGATTTGGGTCTGCTTTACCGTGAATTCATCCATCCAGTAACAGATGGCTGATTGTCTTCAGTAAGTGATTGACTCCAAAAATTTTTCTAATTTGTTTAGTTATTTGATGCACTAATATACCTGCTTACTGTTAAGTGAGTTTTCTTTGTCGGTGTGATTTTCTTCGTAAAAAAAAAAAAAAAAAAAAAAAAAAACACAACTTGAATTTTAGATGGAGCAGTTCTAACCAAACATTTAATTTGTAATATTCGATGAGAAGGCTTGCAACGTTTTGTCTAAGTAAATCTCTTTCTGAAAAAACAAGCTCAGGTTGGTACAAATTACAAAATGTGTGTTTGCTTATTCCTGCCGAAAAACAGCTAATAAGAACAGAACCAAATTATCCCTTATTTTTCTGGCTTTTATGTGGAAGGTTTTAAGCCAAATTTCAAAGTGACCAATTTAGATAATGCACATCCTTCAATATGACTTCTATATTTTCTTTTCACTGTAATAAAACGGATGCTGTATTTGCAGAGACCATCAAGGACAAAGATCCTACATTGTCCATTATGATCTGAAAGATGGATGCTTTTATCCAAGGCTCATCAGCTTCTCAGCATCCTTTTGGTTTTAGCCTTGATGGCTATGGGTAACATGCATTCATAGGATGAGGCAAACAAAATAGCAGTTTTAAAAAATCTGATAATGCAAACATTTGCAAAGGTATAACATAAGTCGCTGCTATTTCCGGCCAGACACGGTGAAAAGCAACACATGATAAACTATGAGGATGTCGCCACCTGCTGCTAGAGTAAGGGAAATGCTTTAACAATTTTTTTGACCTTCTCCAAACATAATGTATTGAAAAAATGTATTGTGCATTTATGCTATGATACTGTTTTTGCAGATAAGCTTTACAAATCTATGGGCGATAATGTGTCAACCCTTCACGGTACCCGCAGGACATTGATGTAACATGAGGTAGATGGAATCAGGATACATGATAACATCCCACATATTTCCATTTGTAGAGTTCCTGCAGGCTTATTTAATGTGAATGAGTAATTTTATTTCACAAGTTCAAACAGCTGCTCCTTTAATGGACCTTTCAAGTGAGGAGCTTTCAGCTGCCAAACAAACGCTTGTGACGAAAGCAAAGTATTTCCTTCCCAAAAGGCTGATTTTTATATCGAACATCTTATTGTTGCCGTGCATTAACGCTTTGTTTTTATCATTGCTCACAAACTCACTGCCACCCATGCCTCCACTTACAACTTCACCCACATCACCCATCTGTACCTCACCCCCTCACCCACCCAGACTCAGACAGCCTCTACAGCACCACCCGCCTCAGCCTGTCAGACGGGTCAGAGGACCAGCTGGATCGCCTCCAGCTAGTGGAGCTGGCCAGGTCGACGCCCATGTCTCAGTGGAGGGCGGGCACCGTACAGGCCTGGCTGGAGGTTGTCATGGCAATGCCCATGTACATTCGCACCTGCTCAGAAAACGTGAAGAGCGGAAAGGTAACGCCAGCTGTCTTTAGCACAGGTTTCGTTTTACACTGGGGGGCTTTTAAGTAAGAGGAATTGTGACGTTTCCATTCTCACATTCTTCCAGGTTTTACTGGGACTAACGGATGATGACCTGGAGCTGGGTTTAGGTGTCAACAGTTTAATGCACCGCCGGAAACTCCGCCTGGCCATAGAGGATTACAGAGATGCTGAGAATGGCAAAGAGTGAGGAAGAGCTGAAAGGGGCTTTTTTTTAAGAAACTAATCATATAAGACATGGCTGTGTGTGGGAGCCATCTGTTGTTTATTTAAAGTAAAAACCTCTATCAACCTTTCATCTCAAAAGCCAGTGCATAACCTTTAAGCTAAAACATAAATTAGATCATTGAAGTTTTCCTCTTGTAGGATGAGGCATGTCGGACCCGCTAGACATTTTATACCGTATTTACTACTACAGTATTAAACTGACTGAAGGATCAGGTACTTAGAATTACATTGAAAGAATATTTCCATTGAGGATTACCAAGCAGTCACCGTAAGTTAAGGCAACCCAAAAGCATATGATGAAATGTTGAAACATTTTATCAACAGCCTTCTTTGGGTTCCTTTGCTTAAGATGCTTAACTAGAGAGGCACCGATCTGAATTTTGAGGCCTATTTCTTGTCTCCTGTTTTTCCTAAGCTATCACTGCCCTTTCCAATTTTAGCCACTCTTGATTTCTCCTAATGAGCTACAATATGGGAAAATAGAACAGCCCAAAGATGATTTTTTTTTCCTGACCTTCCATCAATGAGTAACCATTAATTATGAGAGATGAAGTTCCTATTCCTGTGTCAGAAGACAGTTGCTTTAAAACAGTCTTAAAATAGAAAAATTATTCAAGTCATGACATTTCAAACATTTTAATATGGGCTCAGCATCTTGTATTAGTGATGTGCGTGGTTATTGATGCAGTAGCCCAGACAGAGAAGGTAGTTGATTATCTTAACTCCTAAAATAAAAAAAATGCAACATTTCCTACTCCAGCAGGTTCCATGACAAATATAGGTTGAAAGTTCAACATGCAACCTTCTTTTGTCCACTTAAAGTCTTACTCTCTCTTCTGCTCCTGTCAACTGAATGGCTCGTTGGGATATATTGACATGTCTCAACATGTAGTAAAGAATTTCCTTTTATAGCTTCAAACAGCATTTGTGATTACTCTGGCTTTATGCAGTACTAAACACCTGACTTATACCATGAATATTAGTCTTCAATCAGTGAAACGTCAACAGAGAGTGTTGGCTTCAGTGCATCCTGGTTGTACTTGTTGAGAGGTTTTCACTTAACGTAGTTAGATAAAGTTTTTGAGTTTCCAACTGGCCGATAATCAATAGGAGCTGAGCAATCTGAAAATCGTCTGATTTGTGTCAATGCCAATTTGTAAGCGCATCCCTTTTCCTGAACTATTGTGTATGTATGGAAAATGTGCCATATTATTTTACTACAACAACAAATATTTTTTTTGTTTTTGCAAAAATTATATGCATGGCTAATTGATGCTATTTTACATTTTTATCATTGACGAGATCAAGAAAATGTGGTGACTAATTTCCCCATGTTTTCTGAAAAAATCTCAAATTATATTTTATAACACTCATAGATATCTGGTTCTCTTTCTGAGGCTCAGTAAAAATCATTTTAATTAGACATAAATTTGCTTATTTATTCAGCTAAAATGCTTATATTTGCTAGTACTTTAATTTTACTGAAGCTTTTCTCATTGACTAAGTGTAATTTGATAACATGAAATTTAAAAAAAACATTTTTTCTGAGCCCTTGAGAAGAAAATGCAAGGAATAACAAAGTTTGAAGTTAAAGTTGGATATAGAGGGCTATGTATAAAGTTGGATAGTTTAATCCAAATTTGAAATAAAATATTAACATCATTATAATACTGGCAATGTCAAATGTATTTATCTATTAATAGTTGACCAAAGCACTTCACAATTACGCCAACATTAAATAGCAAATACAATAAAACTGTTATAAAAAATAAAATAAAACACTGAAGATTTAAGAATTCTAAGAATGATTTAGCATCTTATAATCAGTCAAAGGCCAGGGAAATTATATGTGTTCATAAATACCTGTAGATGATTCTTTGCTCTGAGCGGTGCAGAGGGTCTTGGGCAGCCATACTAACTACATGCTATAACTTTGATCTTGAAATATTCAGGAGAACCCTGCAGGTTGTCTGGATGGCTGTCAAAGGCATGGAGATATTGAGGAGCTCATAGACAGGAGCTAGACAGGATGTGCTGAAAAGACTTTAAAAGTGAATGATATAATTTTAAAATCAATGCGATGATGAACAGAAAGCCTAGGAAGAGATTATAAGACTGGAGTTTTGTGTTTTTGTACCAGACAAGAGATGATAAAAGCACTAATAAGCTTCCCAAGATTCTTGTAAGAGAAATAAGGCATCAAAAAACAAATAAATAAAATAAAAAATAAAGCTTACTTTAGGAATGAGTCATAATTGTAAATAGTTTGACTTAGTAACAATACTCTGTTTTTCCAATTTATGAGAATTATCCAGAATAGCATGCAAATTATTTACAGCAGAGTGACTGCAAGCAGTTAGAGAACCGAGAACATCAGCTGCACAGGGGACCATTCGACTGTTTTCAAACCATATTACCTCAGCCTTGTCTTCATTAAATTTTAGAACATTTTATCAGAATCAGAATCAGAAATACTATAATAATCCCAGAGGGAAATTACAGTTCCAGTACAACCATCCATCACATACATCACAAACATTTCGGGGGAACGATTGACTGAGGCCTTGCTGCCTCGGACCCCGCCTGACGCGGTTACCATAGGGCGCTGCCTTTAACTTTAATTTCAGCCAGACAATAAGACAAAAAATTAATTACTGCTGCTTAGTTTAACTGCTAAATAGGTCTGAGTGTCATTAGCAAAATAATTAAAAAGTATGTTATGATATGTTTCCTAAAATTAGAACGTAGCGGAAACATGTGCAAAACAAACAGCAATGATCCCAATATGGATCCCTGGGAAACCCCGAATTGGAGTGGGGTTGCTAAAGAGGAATAAGCCCCTAGATTTACAGGGAAACTCCTGTCTAATATAATGACTTGAACAAGGACAGAGCTGCATCTTTTAGTACCAACATGTTCCAAAATTACAGAATATTATGGTCCAAGGTATCAAAGGCCAAAAAGACTAAAACAACAGCATACCCTGAGTCTACCATTAAAATAATGTTAAGAACTTTCAAAAGGTCTGTCTCTGTGCTGTGGTAAAGTCTAAAAACTGACTCAAACTCATCACAAAATGGTGTTCGTTGCAATGTAAGTTGGGAATAAAAGAAAGTAGCCTTGAATTTATGCAAAAGAATACTAGAAAAAATTAAATGGTAAACTCTTCAGTTGTCATTGTAGTGATACTCCAATAAATGAATTTGATCCAAACATCCGTTTCTGATTTATGAACTGTAACCTCACTAAACAAATGCTATTGGCTATTCCTATATTGCAGTTTTTACCATAAATAACCCTCCTTCTGTCTGTTTGTAGACTGTCAAAAGCTGCAGATTTGGACCACCACTGGGTGGCCAAGGCTTGGTTAAGTGATGTGGGATTACCTCAGTACTCTCAGGCTTTTCACACTCATCTGGTGGACGGGCGCATGCTGAACTCCCTGACCCGCCGTGACCTAGAACGTCACCTCAACATCACCAAGAAGTTCCATCAGGTCAGCCTGCTCCTTGGCATCGAACTACTGCAGTCGTTCGACTTCGACAAGGAGGTGAGCCAAAGAAAAAAAGCTCTGTCAGTGAATCTGCCTGGATGTGCTTAAACTGTGTGCAAAGATGGAAGCTATCAGCTGGATAAAGGGTGTTCCTAAAAAATAATGTTGCAGGTGCTGCAGGCTCGCCGGACACAGTGTGAGCACCAGAATGAGGATCCACTGGTTTGGACGTCTCATCGTGTTATGAAATGGATCAAAGATATTGACCTCAAGGTGGGGTGGCACAAAAAAAACAACAACACTCGTCTGAAGTCCACCTATTCAGGAGGAATCAACGTTTCCTACTTAAAAATTCACTTAAAAGAGATAATTTGGGTAAAAACAATTAACTAAAAATGAAGAAGCATAAACCAAAGTGCACCAAGTAACACATTGCTAAACAGATAGATAGAAGATAAACATTAGTTTGAATGAAAACAAAGTGCATATTAAATCTAAATGCAATTTATGAATAAAGCAGATTTAGAAAAAAAAAGTTTAATCAGAGTACTGTCCAATAAGAACATGCTTCAAAGACGTATAACCTTAACATAAACAACAAAACACTGTGCCAAAGGAATGGAGGAGAAAAAAGGAAAAGTAAAAAAAAGTATTTTATAAAGTATAGAAACCTGTCCGATATTTGGAGAAAACGTGTTCTAGAGTTTGGTGCTGAGGAGGAAAAAGCTACATTTCTCTGAGTTATAGAAAAGTTTTTGGGGCAACCTTAAGCTGTTGAACATGTTATTTAAGAAATAAAGCAGTTTAGAGAAGTAATAATTAGCAGCACAACTAAGGGATTTAAAGGCAAAAGAAGAATATGAAAAATTAGGCACAGGCAGCCGAGGGAGAAAAGTGAGATTAGCAAAACAGTGATGATGTATTTATTAAATTTAAAATCTGGATTACCCCAAGATTGATAAAATACAGTTTGACAAAGTACCCAATATTGACCAGAGAGGTGTGTAATGAACCTTCAGGCCCTAATAAAATAAGATTTTGTTTTGATTAAAGTTGAGAAAATTCAGAGCCACCTATGCCATGATGTCATCTAGACAGTCTAATAAAGGGTTGATAAAGTATGAATTATTTGATAGCATACTCAGATGAGTATGGCAGCCATGTTTTTTTTTTTCAGATTACACCTCAATAAAAGCTGGTAAAGTAAAACAAAGAAGCTGAATGCTGTGGAACTGCACAGTCCACCATGGCTGCGATGGACAGACAATTTTCTAAAATGTGTGTAGAATCCAAGCCAGTGGTTAACCTTTATTCTCAACTCAATACTCGAGGCGTGGGATATGAACACTATGGTCAACAGTAGCAAATGCAGCAGTTAGATGAAAAGAGAGTATTAATCTCAATGGGGACTTTCCTGGTTAAATAAAGGTATGATAAAAAATATCAATACATAATAGATCTTAGGGCATGACATTGGCAAATCTTCCACAGTCATTTGCCAAAAATAATCTGGTTAAAGCTCTTACAGTGTTACTTAGGTTAAACATTTAATAATTAGATAATTCTGAAGCAAAACAACGAGTCATGTTAACTTTCTAGGCAGATTTCTCTTTAATTCATTCTATGAAACAAAAGAATGACAGAGTAAAATGGTTGCGAGAATAGAGCAGTAATAATGGTCCAAGCACCTGATTTGTGCTTACTTATTAAACCAAAAATTGCTTTGTCATATATCAAATTCTAGGGTATTTATTTTTACCCTTGTCAGTAAAGTGAGATAAGAAACTAATTGAAAAGGCCCTTTGTAACTTTACCTTAAATAGCTACAGCACCTGTCACACTACATCCTCCTTGCCATTGGCACAAACAACCAGTTCCTGTTACATTGATTTCAGTCACAGATAAGGCTTTCTGATATGGAATTTTATGCAGTCCAGGAAGCTTATACTTATATTTAATTGTTATCATCCGCATTTTAAATTTGCATAAATCATAGGAGCGACATTTTTGCGTAAATAAATAAACATGGGAAGTAAAAAAAATCTAATAAAAGTCTGTTTAATTTTTCAACTATTGTTACCAGGAATATGCTGACAGCCTCCTCAGTAGTGGAGTTCATGGAGCGGTTATTATGCTTGACCCCTCTTTCAACTCTGACTCCATGGCTACAGCGCTGGGAATCCCCAGCAGCAAACACATGGTCCGCCGACACCTTGATGAGGAGATGATGGCACTGATTGGTTCGTCCAGGTGGGAGCAAACGTTCATGTGCATGCTGCAGTTACATGGAAGTATTCCCCATTGACTGTTTTTTTCCCCCCTTCAGTTGATATTTAACAGTATTATGACATCAGATATTACATTTTCTGTTTATTCATAAGTGTTGCTCAAATGTGCATGCTGCCTTCTTCTAATGCTACCTGCATTGATCTTTCATACACTTTTCTTTCTGTGCTTCCCTGTAGAGCAAATGCGCAACAAAGCTATGATCATTCAGGTGTGGTAACTCCACCAACGCCACTTCGGCAGAACTCACTGACCAGACCCCCTAGCTCCAACACCCGACACACAGATGACGAGGGCTCTCTAAGAAGAAGGGCTGTCAAGGTAAAAATATTTCAGAAACAAAAGTGTCTCTCAATGTCAGCCTTTGTTCTGCTGCAAAACATTCTTGGATTAACTTATTTTTACTTTAGTGATAAATAAATTAATACATAAAATAAACCAAAAAAAATTCTTTTGGGTATGTATTTACAGTGACAAGGTTTTATTGTTTCAGCCTCCAATAGGGTTCAGCCCTAAAAACCGGGGTGGGCGGGACCTGAGTTGCCATAGCAGTTTTGGCTCCTTACCTCGAGAGGTTCGTGATCGCACTCCGCCGAGAGCTGAAGGAAGCCCAATCCATGGTTACTCCAGCATTGAGATCACCAATGTGTGATGGCTTAAAAACTGAAACTGCATCAAATATCCTACGAGCCTTTACAGGACATATTGCACTTTGTAAAAAGAACATGTTTCTTTTTAAAAGTTTCCTGATTCAAGTAAATTGTGCACACACAGTTTTTTGCAGTTTTGGACCATAATCTTTCTGCTCTGCTGTCAGAAATCTGAGTCAAAGGACATTTTTTTTATTCTGTGTGTAAATGTCTTTTGCTGGTTTGTTTTAGTTTACAAACTCTGACAGTCAAACCAAATATGACTGTTTTGTATAATACCGGCTTTAATCATCAAGACAAATTTTCAGTGTCAAATGTTCTTGTTTTGTTCAGTTCTGCCCTTTGTGACTCCTTTTTGTGGACAATTAATAAAAATCTGATGAAAACATTAAATTTTTTATGTGTACAATTTTTGTCATGTTGTACATTTACTCTGTATTGTCTGAAGAAATGTAGCACATCCTTTGGAATTTTATACTGTGCTGTAAACATCAAAATGCTAACAAATGGCGGCTGCTGTAAGGAAATGAAATGAAAGTTTGTGAAAATGAAAGAATAAAGAATGTTTCTTAAAATAAAGATCCTATTTCAAATACATCTGCACTAGTGAAAATGTTTTTTCAAACAATACAAATAAGTGGAAAATAATTATTGTTCGTTTGACCCACAGCTTTCCTGTCACACCTCAGATGTTTTATCCTCCACCTCAGTCATGGACTCTTATGCTTCCACTAATTTGTCTTCAACAAATCAGGAGATGCTGCTGCTCCCTCCTCCTCCCACTTTTCTGTTTCTAGAAGTCAGGGGAAGAGGCAGCTGGAGAGAGACTGAACCTGAACAAGGTGGCATGTCCAGATGGTGTCAGCCCCAGAGTCCTGAAGGTATGTGGGATTCTGCAGCACCTATTCAATCTAAGCTTGACCCAAGAGAAGGTACCGCTGTTGTGGAAGACAGCCTGTCTGGTTCCGGTACCAAAGAAAGCTCACCAATCAGTCATCAATGACGACTACAGATCAGTTGCACTGACATTCCACATCATGAAGGTCCTGGAAAGACACAGGCCCACCTGTTTAAGCAAACCAGCACATATCAGGACTGCAGTTTGCTTAGCACCGTGGAGTTGGAGTTGAAGACACCATTATACACCTGCTTCAAAAGACCCACTGTCACCTGGACAAAGCAGGCAGCACTGTGAGGATCATGTTCTTTGATTTCTCCAGTGCGTTTAACACAATTCAGCCTGATTTGCTTTGTCAGAAACTCCAGAAGACTCAGGTGGAGGCCTCAACGATCGCTTGGATCAGAGATTACCTGACAAACAGACCACAGTTTGTGAGACTGAAGGATTGTGTGTCTGACCAGGTGGTCAGCAGCACAGGAACACCACAGGGGACGGTACTCTCATTGTTCCTTTTTACTCTGTACACTTCAGACTTCCTGTCTGACTCCTGTCATCTACAGAAATATTCAGATGACTCTGCAGTTGTCGGGTGTATCAGAAATGGACAAGAAGCTGAGTACAGAGAGCTGGTGGATCACTTTGTGGCATGGTGTGGAAGCAACCATCTCATCTTGAATGTGAACAAAACAAAGAAGAGGATTGTAGAGTTCAGGAGAAATAGGATTCAATCCAATTTCTATCATGGGAGAAGAAGTGAAGGTGGCTGAGGAGTATAAATACCTCGGTGTTCATGTGGACAACAGACTGGACTGGAGACGCAACAGTGAAGCCATCTACAAGAAATTACATTGCAGACTGTACTTTTTGAGGAAGTTTAGGTCCTTCAAGGTTTGCAGCAAGATGCTGCATATCTTCTATAAGTATGTTGTTGAGAGCGTCATCTTCTCTGCCATCATATGTTTGGACAGCAGCATCAGAGCCAGGGACCTAAAAAGGCTCAACAACCTGGTAAAAACCCTGGTTTTGTTACGGGGACGACTGTGGAACCTCTGGAGATGATGATGCAAAGAAGGATTTTGGACATTCCTGAACATCCTCTTCATGACATTGTCATTGGAAAACAGAGTCTCTTCAGTCAAAGGCTTCTTCAGATTGGTTGTAAAACGGACCGCTACAGGAGATATTTCCTGCCCACTGCCATTACCATCTATAATAACTCCTTGACACAATGATTTACATCAACATTTAATTTCCCTTTGGATAAATAAAGAATTTTAGAATTGAATTTGAATTGAATTGAATTAAATTATACATTTCTCAAAAGCGTGCAATGAAACGTACGGTAGCTGCATTTCCTTTGGTGTGATATTAATGAAGTAATATTTTCCTTCAGAGGTGAAACCGGACGGGAGCGTCATCTGTCATCTTTTGGCAACTAAAAAGCAGGAGGAGTTGCCAAATAAAGATAACTGTGAGTTAGTTAAGTCACTTGAATCTTTGGTCACAAAGTAACTCAAAGAGCACTTGACTTCAAACATTGTTTTATCTAGTGTTCAATACGATTTTAGAAAATAAATCACAACTCAAATACAGCCGCTATGAAGTTTTTAAATATAATCGCTTTATAGGAAGCCACACCATGCTGCCCTTTTCATCGACATGTTCAAGGTCTATGACGTTATAGTTCACAACTTACTAATACAGAGACTTTCTAAATTTGGAGTCTCTGAACATTCTGTCTCTAGTTTCACAACTATCTTTCCAATAGATCTCTATTTGAGATGATTTTATTTTTAGGATTAACATTTTGAAGGGTGTTATTCAAATGCCAGTTCTTGGATCACTGGATTTTATCATCTACATTAATGATGTGCAAATTTACTCCAACATTATGGTTCACAGTAAAGCTGATTGTACAGTCACTTGTTTTTCTGGCAGCTCACTAGAGGTGGTACTCCCAAACTCCAATATGCTTTCAGTGCTGTTTAAATGTAATTTCGTGACTTAAAACTCATTTTGATTCTAGACACATTAAAACCAATGTTAATTCTAAATTGAAGTTTAAAGTTAATGAGTTATAACCTACAGCCATCTTGCTAAGTTCAAAGATTGGGCTTCATAGCGACAAAGGTCTTAAATTTAAACCACATATTAAGCATCTAGTGAAGAAAACTAAATTAAAACATGCCTTTATTTTGAAATAAATGTTTCTACAACCTTAAAGGTGCAATTAATTAAGGAATTTACTGTAAAATGAATCAAAATCATTCTCATTTGTCACCCGGTATGGAAGTAACATTCTCTATAAACAATCAGTCCTCTCCATCCACAATGATTTTCTCCTTTCAAACTAAGACCTTGATGCAGTATGTAGCCCATGTTTATTTCCTGATTCCTGATGCAATCATGTGAGAGTTCCCAGGGTTGCCAAAATAGAGCGCAGCATGCAATATTTTATGACAAAAATATTTTAACTACAACGTACTTTCACTAAATCATCTTCACTCGTCATGTTGAATTTAGCTGCGCCATGTCTTCATCTCTCTTGACGTGGCAACCTGTGCGACTCTCTCAGGGGGAGAGTAGTCAAATCCGGGCTGTTTGAAACAGTGGGTGCCATTGTTACTTTTTGCTCCTTTTAACGTCTGTACTGGATATTATTGGGATATTTTATACACAGATTTTCAGGATATGTTATACACAGAATAACAACAATTTTTATTTATCATTGCAACATACATTCCAATGAAACTTAACCCATCCCATAGGGGAATCATTGCTCTATATAGCGCATTGCTCTAACCACTAGGCCACCCTCTTCTGATAGAGGCTTCCTTTTAGTGTCTGCATGCATGCATTAGACTCTATTTTTCTGTTCTTAGTTCTTACTCACCACTGTTTTGACATGAGGATAGACTGGTTTCCTCTGTCCACCAGCTGACTGAATGACTGCTACAGCCTAATTACATGTATACCTACTAAGCTATATCAATCAAAACACTCACAGAAAGATTACCTTCTCATGGTTCCAATTCCCGTATTCAAGTTGGGAAGTAACCTTTTCTTTTTTCTTTTTTTTCCCCAGTGTCCTGTCTAGCAATGTTGCAATAGGAATTGATGTCTCAAGGCCAGATAGAGCTCGACAGATTTTGCTTTCACAAGTGGAGAAGTGGAGCGAACAGTTTTCGCCATAGTGCTCCGCTTGATTTATGCATGTAAATAGCTTTAATGGGATTCCTGCAGGGAGAATTTCAAATTATATGGACACTACAATGGGAGAGTAAGGGAAGAACAAGAAGGGGAAAAAAAGAAAGAGAAGAGGTGAAAGAAAGAAGAGATAAAAGGGAGAAAATAATAAAACATTCTCAGTCTGCTACATCACCTGGAAAGAGAGATGCAAAAAGAACAGCACAACCAACAGACATAAAGTAACAGATACAATCGAGTAACACCTTGATGCCATTGCTAAATCATATGTATTATTATTTAAGCTGACATGTGTAAAGTGATACCTGAAAAAAGAAAGTGAAAGAAAATAAATAAATTACAGGCTTTATGTATATAAGTGAACACTTAATACCTGGAAAACCCTGCAACTGTGGGAGTTTGTGAGAGTGCACTAGTTTAGGAGAAAATTATCCAGAAGGAAATAGCTCGATAGTGGTTGTGGTGAACCAAAGGCCCGCCTTCCCCGAGCACAGAGGCAGGGGTCAGGGGACCCATAACCCCGGACTCCCAAAGGGGCCCCCAAAGCAGGGCGCCCAGGAGGGGCCAACACAGGAAATCTGCAACCCCCCCAAGGAAAGAGGAGAGACGACCCTGAGGAAATCCCCCAGCCACCGCAATGTTGACGCCCCCAAGAGCCACGGGGACGAGCCCGTGGGCTCCGCCGGCAGCCAGCCCCGCTGAAGTGGTCCCGGCCATGGGCCCTGAGGGCCAGAGGCCCCAGGGGCGCCCTGCCCCCACGGCGGGGACCCAGGCCGCCCCCCGGGGGACCAGGCCCCGCGAAGCAGCCACCGGGTATGGGCCGGTACCCGCCCGGGGACCCGCCCCAAACCCGAGGACCGTCAATGCGCCAGAGGGCCAAGGCGCCTGCCAGCGCAGCGGTGGAGGGCAGGACGTGGGGGGATGGGCTCTGTACCTAGCGGAGACTTGAGATGTTCTTGGGAGAGAGATCGGACCGGACCCATACCTGGAAGAAAAAAAAAAGGAAAAAACTCATTCACACCATCCCTCCCTAGTGCCCCACTCACCACACATAGACTTACAAAAAAAAAAAAAAGAAGCTGTACACACATTCCCACATAACACTCGCATCCAACACTCACAAGTGGGGGGGTCACCACAATTCAACTATACGACTGCCTGTGCCCGACCCCCGGCCCCGCCCCCGGACCAGACGCCCCCCAGAGAGGGGGGGCCAACACGACCCGTACGGGCCACCCAACCAGAACCCCCCTCACCCCCTAAATACCTAATAAACCCCCTCCCTCCCCCACCTTACCCTAGCCACCCCTGCCCCCCACCCCTTCTGGGGGGAGCAGAGGCGTCAGCCCAAGACCCGGCAAGCCGCTGGCTACCCACATCAGCCCCCGCCAAGACCCCGGACCCAGTGGCCCGCACCTCCTCCAGGCCCCAGACTCCTTGCCGCCATCGGAGATCGGGGGTGTGCAAAAGACCCCGATCCTCCCTGCGCCCGCTCAGATGTTGTGCTGTTGCATGTTGTTCTCAAGTGTGTTTAAAACTGGGAGCGCCGAAGAGGGTGCACGGCACAGCCCCCCCCCCCCCCCCCCCCTCCGGAAGGAAGCTGGTGCCAGCGCCCCCCCTCCAAGCAACTGCCCAGATCCCTCAATGTCTAAATGTGAGAGGAGCTGTCCGAGGCGAGGCTCACACAACATAAGCCCCCCAGACGTCTTCCCCCCACCCCCCCATACCATGGCCTACATGAATGTGCGTTGTGAAAATGTTTGGAGTGAAAGTGTCTAAAATGCATGATAAAATTGGGGAGAGGGACGTCACCAGAAAGTGGCAACCTCCAGTAACGCCCCCCTCCCCAAGGACCTACATGTGTGGCGGCGTGATGGAGCAGGCAGAGGGAGGAGTCCGGGGATGGGGAGCAAAGGACTGGGGAGGCATCCCAGGGAGCCAGCTCCCCTACTGACTCCAATAGGCACCCCCGCTCCCCGAAAGCCCCACCCGGAGAAAGGGGCCCCGCCAGCGGCACCACCATAGCCCGGGGAACAGGTAGAGGCTGCAGGGCCCGCCAGCCAGCCACCCACCAGGACCAACACCTCCACCCCTCCCCAGCCCACCCACCAAGCCCCCCCCCCCCCCCAAAAAAAATAAATAAAGTAATGAATAAATAAATAAGAGGGGGGACCCTGGCCAGCCAGCCCGCACGAGCCATCCCAACCCCCACCTCCCAGGCGAAACCCGCACCGGGAGACGACAGGCACCAGGACCGGGGGCCGGACACAAGCCTACCAGAACGTCCATTCCCCCCCCCCCCCTCCCCCCCACCCACCCGTAGATTTAATCCCTCCCCAACACTAACATTCAAACAACTCACCATACATTCGACAGTAGACATCCAGGCTGGGTAAGTTACTACTCCCCCTCCCTCCCCTCCCCCCACTAGCAGAGTGCCGATCCAATGAAGGGGAAGAGCATCTGCCCTGAGATGTTAATGTCCATGCCGGTTGGGATACTGAAGGGGGTGCGCGGCTGAAAACGTTTGGGAACCCCTGGCCTAGTGGTTAGAGCAGCGCGCTTGCACTCAGAGAAGGATGCAAGTACCCGGTTCGATCCCCAGCGCCTGCACTCTGGGTCCCTGAGCAAGACCCTTAACCCCAGATTGCTCTCCGGGCGCCGAACATGGTAGCCCACTGCTCCCTAAGGGTGATGGGTTAAAAGCAGAGAACAAATTTCGTTGTAATGTATGTTTCAATGTATGTTTCAATGACAATAAAGATGATATTACTATATTACTATATTACTATTATATAAGTCTATCTGAAGAAGGCTGCATTTAATTTTACTTGAATCATTACAAAACACACTTCACATCCCAGGATTTTCAAGGAAAAAAAGTCTCTGAATGAGATGTATTGACGTCAGTTTTTGTTAAGAGTGTAAATGTCCAGCTATGCTGCATTCGCCTTTAGCTAACTTGCTATAGGCAAGCAATCTTTAAGAGTTTTGCACTAAAATGTTAAATGGCTTGTACTTTTATAGCGTTCTAACTAGTCTGACGACCTCAAAGCGCTTTACACTACAATCATTAACCTACTCACACACATGTTCTCACCCTGACAGTGATGAGCTATGTTAATAGTCCCAGCTGCCCTGGGGCAGACTGACAGAGACGATGCTGCCATACATCGGCACCACCGGACCCTCTGTCCACCGCCAGCAGGCAATTTGGGTCAAGCGTCTTGCCCAAGGACACAAGGACCAAGACAATCAGAACAGAGCATGACCGGCAACCCAATTCCAGGTCGAACTCCCTAACCTCTGCGACACTGTCGCCCTAAAGAATGCCTGAGTTAAGATGCAAATAATGGCCAACACCAAAGATCCAAACTTTTCCATTTATACCCCTGTTATTACTCATCTTTTCTGTGGGATGAGTCATGGTTGGCACGTTGTTGCAGTTGAGTATGGTGAAACCTTTTCGTCTTACTGGCAGTGACCCCACCTTCATCCTAGACGACTTGGGTGGTTATTATTTGCACTCCTAGATAATGGTGGAATGCAAGGCAAGGCAGAAGCTCCAGCAGGGAAACAGTCAAAAAAGAAACATCATTCCACAAGCAGGCGTTGTATAGCCACAAAAGCCATATCAAGAAATTCAGAATACTTGAAGTGAATTTGTTCAAAAACTCATAAACAAAAGAGAAATTCTAAAGATTATGGTTTAGTTTTATTTGACCACATTCTTGTTGATCCAATATATTGATCCACCTTAACCTACTTACCTTTAACCATAACTAAATGTGAAGCTTCTGCCATTTAAATCAAGCTTGTATCCAAGCGTAATGTTTCACTTTGTGGCTGCCAGCAAATTTGATTACAGACAGGGAGTGATGTAGCATCAACTCCAGACAAGCAGATGTAATCAGGGCTCGTTCACAGCGGCTCTACACATATTGTCCCTTCTTCTATGTGTGTATGCAGTGTAACGGGGGAACCAGACAAAAGCTTAAGAGGAAGAAAGCTTCCCCAGAGCCCAGAGCAACAAGGCAGGCTCATTGAAAAGGAACAATGCAACAGCTTGGCAAAGGCTGGAAATGTTATTGCCAGTATACTGTAATAGACCACGACTGTTCCTCATTCTGGCAGGTTGATTCAGCTCATGGCACTGGAATGATTAAGTGTGGAGTAGAGCATAGAGTGTACTTTGGAGAAGTCAATTTCAAAATAGAGACGCATAGCAAAAATGTGTGATGAAAGATAAATTACGTCACGTGGCCTCCTCTCTCGAAAGCCCAACTGAGTCATGGCTATAAGTGTGCGGTAAATTTCCAAAGAGGAAGTAATAGTCCGGCATTGTTAAAACATGGTTTACAGGATGTAGAAGTGCAAATAAATTAGTCTGAGTTGCTGACATTCAGCCTTGTTGATGCCTGTTGTAAAAATGCATGAAGGAAAAGGTCAATTACGCATTCCTGGAAATTTCACTGTGAACTTTGTTACAAAGATGAAAAACTGCTGACAGTTGAAGTTATTGTTGTTATACAAAGGCCAGTTTAAGATTTAATTGGTACTACAGAAGAAAATGTTTTCCTTTTCAGGACCCTTGGTGACTCTGTTTGACAGGTAAAAGAAGCATTATTTGTGAAAGGATTGTCGTGTCCCCTTCGCTTTGACATCTCCATTCTGTTCAGCAGACATCATGGTAATGTAACACAGCAATGAGAAATTTGACTTTTGGGAAACACATATGCCAGACTAGGAGATATATACTCTTATTTTCAAGCTGGGGATGTAAAATCATTCAGCCAAGGAAAGATTGCTTTCTACAGCTACTCTCTTTCTCATCATGATGTTCCCATCACTCAGAGAACATTAGCATCCTTGGTTTCTAAGATCTGTGTTAAGAGTGGTCATAAAAAACATTCAAGGTCGATTTAACTCGTCAGATATGTTATTGGTAAGCAACAATTTGATGCATGGCACCTGAGATCATGTACTGCTCCTTGCATTTGGGATATTGCACAGATTTAAATTGCAATGACTACTGGAAATTGATATATAATGGAACTGCACTGCAGAAACAACTAAATGTAAATAATAAATAAATAAATACTGCATGCATACCATTGCATGTCAGATAACTGTCACTATGACAACTGAGGTTTTACACAGTCATTATCCGTTTTGTTTTCAAAGGTAAACTTTTTCAGAGAAAAATTTTTCTTTTCTAAATTCTATAATTCCAATAAAATTATTCTAGATTCCGGTCAGTTAAAGAATTGCTCATAAAAACTAAAATATGCATGTTTGGATCCAGTTTTCAGCTACATCACACTATTCTCTGCAGTGCTCTGACAAAAGTCTCTTCAGGTTGCACTTAAATTGAATTACTTGGACAAGTACTGATTGCCTGCTGTCTTTAACCTAATAACACCTGTAGGCCTGACCTTTCAGGCTATTTTTAGGTATTTGCAAACATTTTTTTTCTCTTTTTCTTTCTTGGCTTTGTTATTGTTAATTGTTATAAACCTTGAATGTCTTTGATACCTATACAACCGAACCTACACAAGTTTATTTTTGTGATTGCCAATTATAACAACTGAAAAGTAACATCGCCATCCACCTTAAGGTGTTCTCTCTAAACAATCTTTATATTTGTCTTCTCAACAAGTTCCTTACAGGCAAGGTATCAGATCTAGAAAAGTCTCTGTATTTGTAATTAATTTGCTTTAAACAATATGCAACGCTGTATAAGAGATACAAACACACACACAAAGAAAGAAAATACCACATCTGTGGAAAACTTGCTGTTGTTATCTCTATTTGGCACGGGGTTAAATGCTAGGTTGCTAAGTCAATATTCACATGCTTGACCAGTAGGGATGAAAAATGGACTGAACAAAATATGGATTTTTCTGCAGGTACCAAAAAAGGTTGATGTTAATTATATAGTATCAATGCAGGACAATTCTGGACGGAAATTTGGAACCACGCGTGCTGCACAGCTGATTTTCCTAAAACCTATTTGAGAACTACTTCAAACCT
Organism: Fundulus diaphanus; assembly: GCA_037039145.1. Classification (NCBI taxonomy): domain Eukaryota; kingdom Metazoa; phylum Chordata; class Actinopteri; order Cyprinodontiformes; family Fundulidae; genus Fundulus; species Fundulus diaphanus. The sequence goes on along the minus strand of CM073129.1, from coordinate 24,008,657 downwards.
ACGCAGAGAGCCCAACTACTGTATATTCCCAGTGTGGGTTGTAGGTAGTCCACCCAAGTTGGTTCAACCCACTAAATCCAATGTGAGCCCAGGCCTGCTGCTTAGTAGCTACCCCCCCCCCCCCCACACACACACCCCTGACCTCGGCAATATTCTTATGGGGCCTACATAGAGTTGGGTAATAACTAGTTACATTTACTCAGTTACATTTACTTGAGTAACTTTTTGAAGAAAATGTACTTTTAGGAATATTTTTACTGCACTGTACTTTTACTTAAGTCATATTATTGCTCAAGTATTGCAACTCTTATTTGAATAAAATTTCTGACTACTCTACCTACTGTGAGTAACTTCACGAATAAGGAACTGATTTGTTTTAACCAAAAATGCACCAGAGAGAGTACAACCTAGAGTTATGTTTAAGTGAGATTTGTCATTTGTACACATGCTTTGTTATGTTAATGTTATTTTCTACCTGCTGAGCTCATTGAGCCATTTGGAGATCAAATGAACGTACAGTAAACAACAGATATTGTCATTGGAAGTACTTTGCACTGTTCTAACATACTGTACATACATTAACTGCTGTAAGTATTGTTTTCAAGTTTAATGTTGAAACAATGATTTAGAAAAGTGTTTCTTTTGTCTTTAAAATACCAGAATTTGCACATAACCTTATATTTTTGTCTGTCCAATTACATAATTTTTAAATATCAAATCATCAGATATTATTAGTTACTCAGTACTTGAGTAGCCTTCTTACTGAATCATTTTTTACTCTTACATGACTAATTTCTTGGCTGACAACTTTTTAATTTTACTTAAATAAAAATATATTGAAGTAGTGTTACTCTTTTTTTTTGGTTAGATTTTTGACCACTCTACGCACCTAAATTATGGTTATCTGAAGAAAAATTAGTTAACAATAATAAAAATAAACACATAAACATGTTTTTCAAACGTTCATCCATAAAAAGCTAAATAAAAATAAGGTGCTGTTAATGTGGGCAGTGGCGGTTTCAGATATGGGCTACGTTGGCAGCCGCCCGATGCGGTTTCTCGTCTAGCGTGGCATGAGATCCCCCTGGACTGACAATGTTCACAGCGCCCAATGCACCATGCCACCTGTGGGTATTTGGTGCCCACTGTCTGCTGCAGTGCATATAGCTTTCTGCCATGGTTGTCTGACAGAGGTTTTAAAAGAAGGGGGGGGGAGTAGTGGGGGATGGGAGGACCTATGCTGCTTTAGTGCCAGTGCCCATGCGCCGAGGCCAGCTTGTATTCTTTACCTGTATCTACCGGATTGTAACCAATGGAGGGAGTTTTTATTTCTCATTGATTTTCCTAAACCCTGAAGGATTGGCGAGAAATGTCAGTGTTGGATACGAGTTTGTAACCGAGAGGACTTTGCTATGGAATCTGACCGAAGACACCTATCTGCTCTCCACATTTCCTCTGTGGTAAGGAGCCAACGTTTGAACGTCCTGACCTGATACCAACGACTGTAGCGTCTCTGCAGGTAGGCTAAGTTTATTTGGCTTTTTTTCTCAGCTAAAAAAATATCATACAATTCACTGAGCTTCAGTGTTGCGCAGTCTGCTTATTATAAGCAACTTTGGGGTTGTTTTTCTCTAAAGTCACTTGTAACTTTCGTGAGTTGGCGGTTGTGTTTTTTGGGTTTGTTGGAAGTAGGAAAGTTCTGGTGTGTATACATACCATCTAAATACATGCATTTGTGATGATTAGAAGCAACATTTGTATTAGAGTGTGGTGGTTTGCTTGTTGGGCTTCTTTTGCTCATTTTTAGGCCTCTACATTTCAACCAGCATTCAAGCTGTTGTACAGTTGTACAGTTAAATTTATATTTCTTATTTGAAAAGCGATAGTGTAGTTTGTAGTATCTTATTCAATGACAGACTTTACTTAGCTGTGTATTTCATCTTTTTTGAAAATATGAAATGCTGTAAATTGTTTGGAAAAAAAAAGTTCAGGCCTTCCTCCAGTTGTGCAGTGAGATTCATATCTATCAAACTGCCATTGTGCACATATTTCCACAAATTTAGAAATGCTTTATTATTTTATTTATTTATTGCTTTATTTCTACATTTTTTCGTGTTTGCATTTTATACTTTTAACTTGCACAGTATTGATGTTTGTTTGTGTCTTGATGCGTTTGTTTTGTCTGTGGTGGTGGTGGTGTCGGAGGAGGGGGGGGGGGGGGGGGGGTGTCGGTTTGTTCGCCCAGGGCGCCAAACAGCCTTGGACCGCACCAGAACGTGGCTTTGACATCCTGCAGGGTAGAGAACACTGTCTGTGTGCGAGTGTGGAGCCAGAGATGAAAGGGTTAATTAAACTGGAAGTGAGCTGCAGCTGAAGCCCCCTCCTTCCTGCTTCTAGTTCTGCCTGCCGGGGCCCATCCTTCTTTAACAGGAAAGTTCCTGCTCCGTAAAAGAAAACGGACTGTTTACAATCAAAGTCGTACGAGAATAAACGTGAACAGCACAACGACGCCCGTCTTTGTGAACTAAAGAAGAGGAAGGCTGGCAAATGATGCGGAGGTGAGTGTGTTCACGGTATCCTCGCTCGCCGAAGTAAGAAGCCGCCCACCGCGTTTCACTTTATGTCGCTGACATGTTTGGGGAATAAAAGCTAATGGTTGCGTTTATAAAACGTTAAAAAAACCGGTTAAAAGTTAACAATTTCAACGCTATCTTATTGAGTCCGAAACATTAACCCGCTTTGTTTGTTAGTAAAGCGGCACTGTTTGTCAACTAGTGTTGGTTTAGTGGCTATTTAAGAAACACACCCTCCAGATACTTGGGGGAAATAAAGTATGTTGAGGACATCAAGCATCTCCCTTGAAATGAATTCTTCAGATGTTTCACATGATAACACGCACAGCTTGTGCTAAAGTCTGTCTGTGTTTCCAGCCTGTCAGTGTCTCACTGTACTGTCTTGGTAAACTATACATAACTGTCTCAGCTCTTTTTCATAAACTGTTACATCCTCATAAATTATTTTGGACCTCTGGATTGCGTTACATGTCTGTGAACAGACTGGTTAGTATTTTTATTTTTTTGTTATCTTAGTGAAAGCTGTATTTGTCCAGCTGTTCATTATGAGCTTTACCCTGGGCCATGCCTTGCATTCTTTAGTCAGGGGGTATCCCCTGAATTAGAGCTGAGTTACACTTACCTGCTCCTCAGTTCCAGCAGGCCTAGGCCTGTTTGGAGACTACAGCAGACAAACAGTTCAGCTTTGTTAGTTTATCAAACGATGGATAACTGGCCAGAGTTCTATGATGGGATATTTCTTTAGATACATGGGCCTACAGGTTCGTTTCTTGTTCTATTGTATGAATTTATGTACAGTTCAAAGTAGAGGTGGGTTAAATGGCAGAAATATATGCTGCCTGGGAAGAGATATTTATCCGTCTTCAACCGTTTAACCATTCTATTGTGTTACAACCACAAACTTAGCGTATGTGATTCAGATTTAGGTGGGAAGCCAACAAAAGATTACCTTAGGACTGTGAAAGGGAGATAAAAAATGATATGGTTTAAAATGTTCTTTTAACAAATGATCTGAAAAGTGTAGAGCTCATGTGTTCAAGTCAGTTTTAATCTAATAACTCTAAACACAGTCCAGTGCAGCCAACATGTTACGAAACATTAACATAAACAGCATCATGCGGGTCAATATTAAAGGTGCATAGCCATGTTATTTGACTTTTTTAATTTATATGTCAGTAGCTCACTCGGTTGCATACAAAGTTTTTATGAAAGATTATCACGTCCCAGCGTGTTGGTTGTTATTTTGGTGTTTCATCCTTTGTTTTTGCTCAATTTGTTAGTAAATTAAGCCTTTCGTGTTTATTTAGGATACTAACGGAAGTACATACTGTGCATGCGCAGCAGGGGTTAAAATAAGGAAGCAGCTAACGGCTATTAGCATCTCCCAGCGAAACAATGCAGAATGGTCCAGTATCCAGTGAAAGTGCAAAAAAATATGACTCCAAGAGGGAAAATACTAGAATGTCGCTGGCAATACAGTATGAACGTTGGTGTTCACTGAAGCGGACGCTAAACCTGCCGATTGCTCAGATGTGAGTCCCGCAGAGTTGACTGACATGAGTAAATATTTTGATATGAGGCTGTTAGTTTTTGTAGATTGGTTTATTTAATTAATAACGGTTGGTCTTCAGTCACGCTGCGCTGCAACTTTATTGCGAGGAATTGTAGAGGGTCAGCCTTGGTCCACCATTATTTACAATTGATTTATTAATTAAGCAAACCGGCATTATGATAGTTCTGCAATACTGTCGCTAGATGTCGTCACATCTGTCTATATTTGTTAAATGCGCACGATTGGGAATTATTTTTCGGCTCAAAAAGGACCATTAAAACACCATCAAGATGGAGGATTGGTGTATATAACCTTATTTTATCACGATCAAACGGTTTTTGGTCTTTTTTTAATAAGCATATTACACGGCTATATACCTTTTAAGTTGTGGGGAAGTTTAAAGCAGGGTTAGGATCTAAAGGAATATCTAAAACTTTGAACACTTCCTAATCCACCATCTAAATTGAGTTGTTTGGCACAACTGTGAAGTTACTAAGACATGGCTGTCCCCCTTAAACTGACAGGCCAACCAAGAAGTGCATCAATCAGAGAAGCAGACAGAATGTCTACGATAACTCTGGAGGAGTTGCAGAGATCTACAGCGCAGATGTTAGAATATGTCGGTAGGACTACCTTTTTTTATCGAAAGTTTGCCTCAAGCCATGTAGGAGAAACAGCCAATATGTGGAAGTTGGTGCTTGTGTCAGATAAAACAAAACTGGAACTTTACCTACATGTTATCTGTGGAGGAAAAGTAATACTGCACGTCACCAGCAACACAGCATCACCACAGCATAACATGTTGGTGGCAGCATCATGCTGTGGTGAAGCTTGATCTTCATCATGGATTCATTATGGACGGACGCTGGTCGATTTTGATAGCAAGGTAGATGAGGTTGGGATATTTTGTAAATAAGCATCTAAATGTGCAAGGTTAAAACGAAAGATATGCCACACTATTCAGATTTTTATGTGCAAAACATTATAAATCCTTTGCATTCTATTACTTCCACTCCACATTTATGCACTATTTTGCATTTGGTATAACTCATGAAATCCCTATAAAATGCATTTAAGTTTGTGGCTGTACAGACAAATTCACTTTTTCTAAGAATCTGTACTTTATTTTTAATCATGGTTTTATAGAAATCCCTGTAGCAGTAGAGCATTTCATGCAATCAAGATTTTTGAGTGGATTTTAAGATTCAAAGCGCTCTTGTTCTATTTGTTTTGCCTAACTCAGGAAATTTGTTTCCGATTTAAAGGTAAAGCAACAGCTGCATTCTGTTGGTGTGCGCTCTTGCTAGATAAAGGCTCTTTTATGGAGGCAGAAGAAAAGACTGCATTAGAGCATAGAACAGCAATGAACTGAATGTTCTGTATAGATAGTTTAACTTTCTGTGAGCTTTACCGCATTATGAACACATGCATGTTACTCATCCCCAATTTCCAAGTAAACCATTTCTCCTTGTTATCCTCAGGCAGTTATTTTTTTTACAGTAGAAATGAAAGTAGCTTTGTGATCATTGACATGTTCATAGTATGTAGCCAGGTACACAGGTCGGACATGCTTACTGCATTTCAGGGAAACCTTTTACTTGGCAAAGCCGCTATTATATTCTTCCAGTAATGCGCCATCATAAATTCACAGTAAACCTACAACAGTGCACAACTTTGATTTAGAGGCTGATAAGAACTCCGTAAACCTGTGGAGTACAAGATTATGTAATATTTCTTGAGGCACTAGATTTACAGCGGCCGCCACCCTTTTTATTGACATTGGTGGCTCTAGCTATGACACAGGTGACTTTTTAACCACGCAGCACGCCTATGACTCGGGGAAACGCTTGGGTTTGTTTTACTGCTGTGAATTTTATGTTCCTTCGGTTCTCCGAAAAGCTGGGCTTGGGCTATGAAACCCTTTTTAAACGGCAGAGGCATTTGAGCTGGGACTGTAGAGAGCCACCCAACTCCAAGTCCTGCTTAGAGACACCAGAAGGAAGCATTGTTCTCATCACTGTAAGCCAGATAAATCATACATTACTTACATTATTATTAAAATAATAAAGAGGAAGCTAGGCTTTTTTTTGTGCAGGTTTTGTTCCCTTTTTGCTTTGTGTTGGTGTGAGGTTTCCCATTATGTCTTCCTCCTAATATGCCTTTCTTTCCACAGTGTTTGACTTCACTGCAGCTGATCTGACGGCAGTTTGGAAATAAAAAAAAAAAAAAAAATATGCGTTCCACTGCGGACGGAACACCATGCCCTCCTGGAGTAGTAGAGACAAACATCAGCAGCAACAACAACAACAATAACAACCAGATGAGTAGCAGAGAAAACAATGGAAATTCAGGCTCCCAGTATGCTCTCTGTGCTTTGGGAGTCGGCCTCATCGCCCTCGGAGTAGTGATGATCGTGTGGAGTGTGGTGCCTGCGAACACAGCATTTAATAACAGCAGCAGCGGTTCAGGGGGAAATGACGGCGTCGAGGGCAAGAGAAATAAAGCGTCCTCTGTGGCCTTTGTGCTGGCCGGCTCCGGGGTGGCTATGCTGCTGCTGTCTCTGTGTCTGGGAATGAGGAACAAACAGCGGGACCAGGTGAGACGCCAGGAGGTCCAAAACCAGAGAGAAGCAGCGAGGCAGCTGGAGGAGAGAGCAGCGTGAGTTCAGTCATGACTTGACTTTATTTTGTTGCTTTTAGATCAATGTATAACAAATCTGTAAGACTAAAAACTGTTTGGAATACATATTCGATCTCAAAAAGTCTCTTATGAAAAATATTCTCTGAAGGATTTTCTTCTCTTCTTGAGAACTTGTTTCAACAGAATTGTTTTTCTCTCATTTTTAGGAAGTGTTTGTATTTAGCATCTGACATGCTAAAGCTCATAGAGGGAGGGTGGCAGCATTATTTTAGTTAAGAAAGGAAATGGTCCAGAAGTTCTGGCTTCATATCCAATATTATTATTGCAATAGGATATTGTGCAACCCTATAGTTAGATGCATAACCCATGACAGTGAAAACATAAATAGTATGGGTGCATTTCAATTAGGGATGGGTACCTTTCACATTTGAACCAATACGCTACCGATACCCAGTACCTAAGTATTTAACCTTACCTATTTTCTGTACTTCTGGGTGTTTATATGGTAATAAATGTTAGTTTATTAATAAAATCTCTAAAATATTCAATTTAAAGGAACAATAAGTATAATATCACCTAGTGGTTAAAATCAGAACAACACATATACAATGCCTTTCACGGAGACCCGCCATTTACTCAATGCTCTGTTGTTGCACTGGATTTTTACTTACCGGTATATGATGCATTCTGTTCTATTTATGGTCCGCTTCTCTTACTGGCCTCCATGTTTGCGGGCTGCTGTTCTTTTGCCAAGATAAAAAAATACCAAGTGCTGCGCTCTTTGTTTTTTAAGAACCCTGGGAACTCTCATATGATTGGCTCAGGAACCAGGAAGTAAACACGGGCTACACTCTGAACCGAAGTTGTTCCGGACCATACCTCTAGGTTTGAAAAGAGAAAAATGTGACTAAGGCTTTGCTGGTTTGTAACATTTGAATGTTACAAATGAGAATTATATAGGTTGATTTTTACTGCAAAAATCTTACTTATAGCTCCTTTTTTAACTTATTTATTTCTCAATATTTAAACTTGTTTGGGACTTCAAATGAACCTTACTAAATTATTTATGAATTCTAATACACTGCCTGAAACCACAGCACATACATTTTTTTTTTACCTAAACAACGGTTATCAGTGGCACACAGTGGACTAGGTGAATAAGGGATTGAAGCTGTTTGAATAAAAATCAGGGACTTGTTTTAGTGCACCAGTTTCCAAGAAGAATTGCAGGGAGCATAATCTGTGTCTCATTTTGAAAAGTGGAGCTAAACTTTTGACTGCTTTCTATCAGCTATGCTTGCTTTGTTTACTGGACCAGCGGCTACTGCCGTCATTACTCTCTTGTGCGTGCAATGCCGTGTTCATGTTCACAAAATCGCTCACTCTTCCAATCACTCAGTGTCCCATTGATACCTGGTACTGTTTGATTTTACGTGAATTGGTACTCGGTACCTACGGGATTTGGTCGGTAGCTATAAAAGTACAGAATTTTGAACCCAGCCCTGATTTTAATTTATCAGAATATAATCTAAAAGTTTATTCATTTTATTAATTCTGTTCTAACACATTTTCTTCATTTAAATGTTCATTTTATTGAAGCTTGCTTCCGGCTATTGAAGGCCCAACATTCAGTTTAAAACTAAAAACCTTTCAATACAAAAATTTTATTCACAGAATTTGATGAGATGGTATCATTACAAGTGTCTTGGATTAAACCACAAACCGCTCAGTATATTGTTTGTCTATCCATCCATCCATTTTTTAACACGTCTATCCCTTGTGGGGTCGCGAGGGGTGCTGGTGCCCATCTCCAGCTGTCATTGGACGAGAGGCGGGTACACCCTGGACAGGTTGCCAGTCTGTCGCAGATTGTTTGTCTAATGGGTGCTAATGATTTTCCCCTTTTACCATTTTTTTCCTTCTTAACAGTGGTGGCTGGTGATAAAATATTTTTTGGGGGGTTGCATCAGAAGTCTGGGAGTAATCTGAATTAAAAATAAATCCAACCACAGTCACTTGGGTGTTGCTGGATTTTAAGGTCTGGTCGAAATCACATGGAAGCCAAAAGTTTCAGAGCAGACATACTCACTCATGTGGTCTGCGTGCCTCGAAAGTTCAGACATATTGCATGCGAGGACGGATGTGATAATTACATTATCTTTTGTGACTTATGTGTACTGTGACCACTGGTGATTCATAAAACCTAACTATACATGAGATGCAAGGAAATTTTCTCCAGAATTCAAGAAAATGTGTATCTACAAAGAAATATAAGCTTGTGGTGTAAAAACATGTGTGCAAAGCAAGTTGTTTATAGGTTCAAAATGGATGTAATTAAAGATAATAAAATATGAATGTTTATTGTTATTTATACCTCTGACAGAGTTAGTTTGTTTCTGATAGGAGACAGGCATCTCTCAAAAGATATAAAAAAAGGCATGGCAAGGCAATTTTATTTGTATAGGACATTTCAGTACAAGGACATTGCAAAGTGCTTTACATGATTAAAACATAGGAAAATAAAAACAGAATAAAAATAGGTTGGAATAAAATGTAGAAAAATTTAAACAAAATAAAACATGCGAAAATGGAAACTAAAAGCAAATATTCATTAATGATTTTAAAAACAGTTGGACTACCAACTTAAACTAATGATGTTTCAGTAAAACAGTTTAACTAGAACAGTCAAAAGCAATCCTAAACAAATGTTTTTAACTTTGATTTAAAATAACTCAGGCTTTAAGCACTATACAGGTTTCTGGAAGTTTGTTCCAGATAAGTAAAGCATATCTGAATGCTGCTTCTCCGTGTTATGTTGCAAGGAATATAAACAATATCTTTTTTCATTTATAAGAAAAATACCCTGTCAAAAAATGAGTTATAATATTATTAAGAAGAGCATATTATTGCCTTTACAGTAATCAAATTCTTTTTATGATTCGTGACTGGCTTGTCACAAGTTTCCACTGGTATTTTCATGATTTATTTTAGTTGATGAGCTCCAAGTATTTCAGGTTCGAACAGGGTTTCCGCAGGGCATTAAAAATCATTAAATGAAATTTTTAAAAATGAAGGCCTTAATTGGCATTAAAAGTCATTAAATGTGATTATCTGTGGCATTAAAAATGCCTTATTTTTTTTCTAAAATAAATACGTTCATAAAAACAGTTTCGTCAGATATATTATATCAGATACAACTGATTCCGCGTTGTGCGCAGAACTGCTTCCGGTTGATCGTAAAGCCGTATGTTTTTACAATGTTCGGAAAAGAAACTCGAGGCGGAGAAAGAGCTAGAGAATGGGAAAATGCAAATTTCAACAAAAGTGGATGGAAAACGAGGAATTCGGGACATGGGTGCAGCCTGTCGACGGTAAAGATGACGAAGGATTTTGCCGTGTTTGTAAAAAAAATTAAGCTTTGCACAATGGGTGTCAATGCTTCACGATCTCACATGAAGTCGGACAGGTGTGGTGTAGTCCAGGGTGTACGCGGGTATACGGCGTATACCCACTTATTTTTCAGTCAGCATTGCCTATATCAACTTCTGGAGCGATATTTATGTCTTTTGTTTGAGCGCGCAGTGAGACAGATATTCAACGTTTAAACATCACGCGCGTGCGCTCAAAACCTGTTTGCCACGTGCTCAAAACTGATAAACTCTTCTCAACCCACTATGCTCGCCTTCGGTTCCATGTCTGCCCGTGACCTGCTACTTCCACGCTTAACACCAGCTGTGCGCTCGCTCTACTCTGTCTGTGCGCTCCACTGATCTCTATTATACACTGGATTGCTGATTTGCCCGAAAAACTGAAGTCACTGGCCGCCATCTTGCTACTTCCTACTCTCACAGAATCCCATATGATCATAATCATCATCATTGTCATCATTATTTAAAGAGCACTTTCTGATAAAATGACTTGGGTAAAGACAAAACAATTTAAAACAACAACAACAATAACAATAAGCTGTTTAAATCCTTAAAAACAAACAGAAGTTCTTTAAACTGAACTCTAAGATAAACAGGCAACCAGTGAAGGGAGGCCAGGATGGGGTAATGTGCTTTATTTTATGTTTTTCCATTAAAAGGTGTGCAGCAGCATTTGAACCAACTGCAGACATTTGAGTGAGGACTGACTGATTCAGAGATAAAGAGAATTACACTAATCCAGCCATGATTAATGAAGGCTTAGAGTAGTGTTTCCATGTTTTTGCCTTGAAAGAATAGGTTTTACCTTTGCTTTATTCCTCACATGATAAAAATGACTTAACTGAGGTCCCTTTTTGACTGTCAAGTTTAATATCACTGTCCATTTTAAAATCGAGGGGCTAAACATTCATTGTCAGGGTGTCTAAATCAACAGGATCAACAGTTGTTTGGGTGTTTCAACTGGTATATTTGACAATTCCTCATTTGCAAAGACAAAGAGATTTGAGTTTTGATGTTTTCCTCGTTATTAACTTTATCTCTTTCTATAGATTATCTTTCTCATTCAATTTAGGACTTTCCATATGCCTTTACCTACAGTAAAGTAATCAAATGTTGATTCTGGATGTAGTGTAGGAATTCCTTCAATATAAACCAAAGAAAATTTTACATTACCTGCCAAAGCTAGATAAAATCTTTAAAAAAGAGACAACAGTATTTTCACACCTCACTTAGTAGCTCAAGGAAATATTTTAATCTAAATGTTTTAGGCTAAATATTTTAGGCTAAAATGAGTAAACCCTAGTGATGGATTTTTGGGTAAACTAAATAGAGCAGTGTTACATGTCATTGTTTCTAAAACAGCATTTTTCTGAGCTGCGTCTGAAAGGGCAAACATTGAGAGTATACCTACTTCTCCAGGGACCACTACACCACTGCGGACAGCCACAGATCAGCTGCAAGGGGCAGACAACAGCTAACAATGTCAAGTTACTTTTCTGTAACCAACGCAGTCACGTCCGCATTAGCTACCGCAAACAGCACAGCAGCAGCTGGAGCAAACTCTACTGCCACTAACGTAGTGAAATCAGACGGTCTGCGAACAACATTTGGATCCAGTGCAACACTGCATGCGGTGGTACTCTGGTGTCTGAACACAGCCATCAACAAGTACCCATGACTCTCCTCTATCTATCTATCTATCTATCTATCTATATATATATATATATATATATATATATATATATATATATATATATATATATATATATATATATATATATATATATATAGTCGTGGGTACTTTCTGATGGCATTAAAATTATTTCTACGAGCATTAAAAGAGCATTAAAAAGCATTAAATTAGGGTTACTCATTCCTGTATAAACCCTGTGGAAGTAGGGATGCAAGATATCAAATGATAAGTTAATCTAAAGTTGACTGATGTCATTGATCAACTAATGATTAATTGATAAATGGCCATTTTCTTAATAACGTGACTGTTCTCTTGTACCAAGAGGATCATAACATGAAGGGCAACATTTTTTTTACCATATGCTGAATTCAAAAAGAGGCACATCATTATGTTTTAACAATTTATTGTGAGATTTGTATTAAATACTGTCTTAATAAACAAAACCGGAATCTATTAGGTTACTGAATAGAAACAAATACGATGGAGTAAAATATGGATTAAAAGAAGCTGACGCTGCTCCACAATGCAGCACGGCTGAATGGCGCCATTTAGGCTGTAACCTAAGGAACTTGTTGAGTGTTTATATTTAAAAACAGAACCGCATGAAGTGCAGTTTGCATCCTTGTCATTAAACTGCGTAAAAAAATCCCACACCGCACTCTGTTTAGACCCTTTCACATTGCCTCCATCATGATTGTTTTTCTTACCACTACCGTAGTCTGGCTCTGCTTTAGAATGAGTGTTGTAGTAGCCCCCTTGAAGAAAGGGGCACCACCGCTCAATGAAGGTCTGTAAGCTGACCTTCTCAGTTAATCAGACTTTTAACAAACCATTAATCGACAATCGTAAGTCGATTATTTGTTTGCATCCTTGGTTGTAAGGCATCCATACTGTCACCCTCATCTTTGGCTCCCTTCACAGATTCTTACTTCTAGTCAGATGAAACTTGTAGATCAAAGATCATTACTTCCATGGGTATGGATAGGTTTGGGCTTAATGGTAGATATGAAATCAGGGTAGAAATTTGATGAAGAGGTGTATTGACCCAGAACTGTGTGTGATTCACATGTGATACTAATTTATGCATTTGCATCTCTTCAGGGCTGAGGAGCAGGCACAGCAGTATGCAGTACCTAGCTATGAGGAGGTAGTAGGCAGCGGCCAGTACCCTGTCCGTCAAAGCAACCTTCGTCCAAGCATCTCCCAGCTACCATCCTACGACGAGCTGGTCCAAGTCGACAGCATCCAGTACGAGAACGAGGGTGCTGAGGTCAACACGACCATCCCACAGTCTACCCTAGCCGGCAGCACCCCCAATGCTACCCTTTCTGCATCAACCCTAAGACCTGGGAAAAACAGCTGCAATTTCCTCCCGATCAAAATCCGAAGGATTAAGTCAGAAAAGCTACCCATGAAAAACACTGGCAGCTCTCCGCCGGCAGCTGGAATCAGTATTGAACCTCTTACCCCCCCGCCACAGTATGAAGATAAGGTGCCTCCACTTTAAGATCAGTTGTTTAAAACTGTTGACTGAATTTCCTGGTATAGTCCATGGCCAACCTTTGTGGATCCGGACGTGCATTGTTCAGCCTAGAACTGAAAGTGACTTCTTGAAGTGAAGCTATTCAAATCTGTCATCATGGCTCATGACTGTGACGTACTCAAGAAAAGAAGACTGTCTTTTGTGGGCTTTATTGGATCACACCATGAGGTGAAAAAGGTTTGTCAGGCTGTTGCATATTAGGCCATTTTTTGCATTTTATAATGTTGTAGGTTTCAGTTGATACATTATCTTAAGAAACCACCTCCACTTTGTGTGGAGTATACAGCGGAATTGATATAATAGTAGACATCATGAGAAAGAGAGGGGCTGTTTTGATGATTTGCAAGTAAATGGGTATGCCCACTAATTTTGTGAGGTAATTGTCATTTTGCCAGATTTAAAGGCTGGTGATTATTGTTTTCAGTCTATAACCAAACAGGGACCCTAACATTGTTAAACCTGTGGTGTCATGTTACCTGGAAACATTTGCAATTGTCAAAAATGTAGTCTTTCATGCCTTTATAGTTTTCTCTTGAAGGAAAAGGGCACTCTGCAGGATTGAGCAAGCTCACACTAGTGGTTTAGCCAGTAGCTAAGAAATTGTGGGACTGCATTGGTTAACTTTTGCAATTCAGTTCAGATACTTAACTTCAATGTTGTTTAAACCCAAAAACGTCAACAAAACACTGACAAAAAGGCCCTGGTGTGCATGAAATTCAAGGTTTTTCACTCCTACCAACCTGGTAGCAGTGACTGTACTGCTACCAGGTTTACAGTACTGATCTGAATCTCTAATACTTGACAAGAGTCCAGATTTGACTTTCTGTTCAACTCTGGCGCAAATTCTACCAGCTTTACAGCTCAGTCTTTACCTTGATAAAATAATTTTTTGCCACTCTTCAGTAGTCTACAGTGCACTAGCACCTCTGACACAGATGTGTAAAAAAATAGTAATTAGTTTTAACAACAATTCTGCACTTTTTTCTAACAGTGATCTTTATGGATTACTATTATCTTCCCTACTGCTCCCTTGTCCTGTGTCCCAGTTCCAGCTGTCTACACTGTTTATAATTGCTCGGACTGTAAACATAGGCGTAAGTTTAGGAGATGTAGCAATTACTTACTTTATGCAGGTCATCACACCCCTGCCCCATTTGAATGGTATGTTTTCTTGTCTTTCCTATTTTGAAGAGTTGCTAAGAATACTAAGTTTTTGTGTCACGGCCTATTTATACCCCATGGAAAGAGAAAGACATGCATTGCTAACTACTCAATCCTAGACCCTCTAAACAACTGAGCACAGTACAGTGTTGTATAAAAAAACTGTGCCTCAGAATAGTATAGGAATTTTTAGGGATCTCATAACAATTATCTCCTAACATTTGATTATTTTCCCAGATTTAATCAATGTGCTCAAATAAAGGTTAGATATTTCAACAGTTTTCACTCCAAGACTAAAATTGTGATTATTGTTAGGCTTTTTGTACATCTGTACATGGCGGCTGCTATAGTAGACAGCTCACTGAACTCATATGTTTACATGTTTATAACTCAATAAGGCAGTAAAAGACAGGAAAACCACTGCTGGGTGGTGTGGTGCCAACCAAGTTTCATACTTGTGTAAAGTAAAAGCAGAAGATGTGAGGGGCCATTTGTGTTTGAAACTTGTTTGTACTCCCAACTTGTGCAGCAACTTAGGGCACAGTGGTAAAGTTGTGTTTGGTAACCAGTTAACAGAAATGACTTTAAAGGAGGAAATGAGTTTCAAGGAACTGTGAAAAGTCTTAGATTCAAAAGAAGTGCTAATATCTGACTTTGAATGCATCAGTGACTACCCTCCAGGCATACATACCAAAGCATTTTTACTCAGATTTACCTTTCAAAACATTTCAAAAGAAATTGTGTGGCTCTGGTATTATTTGAGGACAGTGTTGCTATTTCTTTTCCACACAGCATGATACCGTGGGATGTATAGATGTCTGTTGCACCCAGGAACTTTGTGAATGGTTATAAGCCTGTGTTCAGTAGCCATGGCAAGTTGTGAAAGCAGCAATGTTGTCTCTCCTTCTCAGGGTGTTTTTTTTTTTTTACTCTGCATGAGCAACAGAAAGACTCTTTGAGTGTGCAGCTGCACCACAATAACAGCAGCTGCTCTCTGGCTTGCTGATCATCATTCCTTCAACCACAGCTTGACCTGCAGGCTTGTTTTCACTCTGAAGGTATGCAGCGAAAGAGAGGAAAATAAAAATAAATGGCTCTAGGGTTTTTTCTGTAGGGAAATTGCTTGTGGTACAGCATTTTGCAGGCCCGTCTGTTCACTCTTCTTTCATTCTTAAGTGTAGGTATAAACAGCCAATGCCAAACCGAATGACTCATCAGCCATTTAAGTCAATGTTACTCCTTTTGTGAAATTGCGCAATTTAGCCTTATCTGTTTCGCAAAAAGAAAAAGCCCCATACACTAGTGTTGCGCAGCTGAAACGTGTCACAAAATGTTTCAGTTCTGTCGTCGAATGGACATCAGCAATGTACCTTTAATATGTTGTCATTGTTTTACATTATTTTTAAGAAGTTTGAAAAGTTGTTTCTCATGAATATTTATGATGAATAAAGAAAGCATTTTTCTATCATGTCTGGTACTCTATAAGTGTATTTTATCGACGTTTGTAAGCAAAAATATGCAACAAACATCTTTTTATAAACTCTGCGGAAAAGTCGAATATCGAGATCCAAATGTTTCTGGGACAACTTCCCCGATTCCCAAGGTGCATGGAGATGGACGAAGATCTGGTGAGATGAAGACTCCAGCAACACTTGAAATGCTTGGAAACAATTTTGATAATAGACCAATTTGTTTCTTCCTGTGACCTTCATCATTGTGTTACAAAACACCAAGTATACAGAGAAAAAAAAAAAAACTTAACCAGTCAAACACAAACAGGCTGGCCAATCAACATTCAAGGGGGCTTGCTGACTGGTTGAACTGAAGCCCTAATATCTTATATGCTCTAGACCAGGGGTGTCCAACTCCAGTCCTCGAGAGCCGGTGTCCTGAAACTTTTAGGTTTCCCTGGCCCCACACACCTGAATCAAATAGCACAATTAGCTCCTCAGTATGCAGTCAGGTTCTTCAGAGTCCTGCTAATTAACTGATTATTTGACTCAGGCGTGTCAGACCAGGGACACATCTAAAGGTTGCAGGACACCGGCTCTCGAGGACTGGAGTTGGACACCCCTGCTCTAGACTGAGCGACATTCATTCCCAAAGGTGCACAAGAAAGTGCAGACAAGTTGAAATAGACAGCAGTCACAGGACCTCTATTAAATATTATTTCCATAATAAAAAATAAGTTGAACCAAATAATAGCTATTAACATCACAAATCAAAATGTATACAAAAAAAATAAAATAAAGCAAAAGCAAAGACAAAAATTAAATGTGGTTGAGCTTAGTCTGTTTGGGCTCTGACTCAACCAGTCAGAAAGCATCATCCCTTTGAAGGCTGATTGGTCAGTCTGTTTGTTTGATTGGTTCATTTGCATTTGTTTTCTTTGTTATACTTTTTTCTTTTCTTTTACACACCAGCTGGTGTTTGTTTTTTAATGATCCCAATGAAGGCCACTGGCTAAAATCCATTGGTCTGCTAACAAAGTTGTCTTCTGGTTTTTCCAAGTGTTGCTGGAGTCTTTACCTCACCAGAAAAGCAGGATAGCATGCAGAAAAATATCGGCTTCAGGATCACTGGTTGTGAGGGAGAAGTATGAATATCTCTGTCATGGTTTAAGTTTTGTCTGGCTTCTTGTTATTTTGCAGTTCACTCAGCTCTCCCTCGCTCAGCTATTAGTCACACCTCTGGTCACTAATTAGTCTTTATTCCCATCACCTGTCAGGCTGCAATTAACCCTGGTCTGTTGCCACCTGTGTTCACCTCTTTATAAGACTCACCTCATTCTGTTCTCGTCATAGTGTTCACTCCTGCTCAGTCTCTGCCAGAATCCTTTGTCAGCTCAGTTTTTGTTACAGTCAGCCAATAGACTTTTCTTAATCTTTGTTTTTGTTCAAGTCACTGCCAAAGACTCTGCTCAGCTCTGTTCCAATTCAAGTTCTCAACTCCTGTTCACGACTCCCGGGTTCCGTTTTGCTCTTAAGTTCCTACTCCTGTTCTCAACTCCTGGTGAGCCGTTCTGGTTTCAAGTCCTCGACTCTGATGTTGTGGTCTCAAGTCCTCGACTCTGATGTTGTGGTCTCAAGTCCTCGGCTCTGATGTTCTGGTCTCAAGTCCTCGGCTCAGATGCTCCGTCCTGGTCTCAAGTCTTCGGCTCCAGAGTTCCTCCCGGTCAGTCTTTCAACACGCCTCCTGCCGGCCAGCTTCTGCACCCTACACCTCCGTCTCCTGTAAGACTCTGGGTTCCATCATCATTCATCTTCCACACTATTCAATAAACTCACTCCTAAGAACTAGCTCTGTGTGTGCGTGCTGTGTCCGGGTTCATCCTAGAAAAATATCATCACAATCTCAGGTGGGAAAAAAAAATAGAAGTCAACTTTTACTTTAGGTAAACTCTGTTGGGATTGAAGGAATTTTATCTATAAATATATATCTAATATTGAAGCACCTCAAAAATGTATGTCCAGCTGGTTAACTTATTCAGTGAAAAAGTTGTTTGTGGGGTGTGTCAGTATGAAGAATATTAAGATAATCTTATTGACATACAGTACCTTGAAAAAGTATTCTTATGTTTTCAACTTTTAATGTTTTCTCAAATCTCAACCCTACATGATGCAGGTGATGGGCTCACTGGGAGATCAACAGATGAATCGGTGCGGCCGCCGTAGTAATGCTTAGGTTGCGCCGATCCATTTTGGTAAAGAGAAAGCTGAGCCAAAAGGCAAAGCTTTTGATTTACTGATCGTCTACGTTCCTCCCTCCACCTATGGTCATGACTGAATGATTAAGATCCCAGATACAAATGGGTTGAAATGAGCTTCCACTGCAGGGTGACTAGACACTCCCTTGGAGATTAGGAGAGAAGCTCGACCACCTGGGAGGGGCTCGGGGTAGAGCTGGTGCTCCTCCACATCAAGAGGAGTCAGCTGACGTGGCTTGGGCGTTTGTTCTGAATGCACAGGCATGTTCCTCCAACAGGGGGCAGCCTGGGAACATATTGGGCTTCCCCCAGAGGAGCTGGTTGGAGGAGTGTGGGGAGAAAGAAGTCTGGACGTCTGCTGAGTCTGCTTACCTGTGACCTGATCCCAGATAAGTGGAAGACGATGAATACGAGAACAAAGAAGTTCCATTTAGGTCTCATCTGACCAGAGCACCATAGGGGACCTGTTTGCTGTGTCCCCTAAGGTGGAGTTGTGGCAGACTTTAAACAGGGCTTCATATTTGTGTGAGGACTGGCTTTCCTCTTACCATTTTTCCATAAATGTCAGCAGCACCTCCAAAGTTTCAATGGTCTTCTTGGCTGCTTGTCTGATTCATACTGTTATTTTCCAGCCGGTCAGTTTGGATGGATAGCAATGTGTTTGTAGGTTTGGACTCAAACCAAACTCACCATTTTCACAGCTCTCTCCTTACTAACTGGGTGACTTCTAAAAGCAAGTTGCATTGTACTTTATTTAGGGTATCACAGTAGAGGGGGCTGACAAAAAAGGCATAAACTTTTCATATTTTTGATTGTTATAAATTTCCACAACATGATAGTGTGCTACTCCGTTTTCATCTGTTACATGAAACATAAATGTTTATGATTGTAATATGGCAAACTATGCCAAGATTTAAGGTATGTTGATAATTTTGATAATTAGTGGTGTATTGTTTCGCAACAATACACCACTAGATCTGTGCCAAAAAATAAAGCCTTAGATCGCTGTTACTATGTTACAGCACCCATTTTATGGAATGCAAAAATAACTACATGTAACTGTAAAGCAACTTGTTATTGACAACCCAAAACATACCTTGAAAACAATCAATAAAAGAGGAGAATGGCTTAAAACAGGCTGCATCTTAATGGCTAGAGAAGAAACTCCACAGATAATCGACTGAATTGAGCTACTTTGAAAGTATTAACAAATCCTAAAAGAAGAATTAAAAATCTCCTGACGTTACTGCAGACTATATTTAAGGTCTATATTTTTTTAGACGTTTGATACACATAACACTTTTTCACTCTGGTCTCCATGGTAGAGTTGAAATTATCTGGTGCAGTGAGCAGCAGACAGGACCCATTTTTGGGAGATGGTGGTAGACATGCATGTAGTGCCCTCTGCTGTTTGACTGGAGCAATACCTCAAAAAAGCCAAATATAATATGAACGCATGAATGTAATCACATCAAAAGAGTATAAATATAGGTTGTAATTTCAAGAATTACAACAATGATAACATGACACTGTGCTGATGACAGCAATAGTCAGAATCAACACTTTTAAAGCAGATCTAATACCTGCCAGGGTTAGTTATGGGGCCTGAAATCCTCTCCAAGAGCAAAACAATACAAACAGAAAAAGCAGGAAAGGTGTGAAATCCACTAAACCCGATTTCCCAGTTACAAAGTCTGTGATACATGAAGTGAAGTTTTTCTAACATAGAGATGTGACAACCATGGCAATTTCTCAAAAGATAGCAAATTCCATCAATGTTTAATTATTTAGGAGAGTCCCCTATTAGTCTGACAGGTGCATTTATTTACATTCACTACTCAAAGCAAGAATAACTAGACATGCTTTTAAGCAAATTAAAAAGATTAGGTCTGTCATCATCAGCCAATACAAAAGCAAAATTCAACAACCTCTTCATAACTGATGATGATTTAAGTAAAAAAACAAAACAGTGATGCTCCGTTATAGGCTGAGTACTGCTGACTATCTCTATTACTGTGAGAAATGTGCAGAGAAAGGGCAGATTCGGGGGCACTGACAGTGAAAGAGATCATAAAAAACTGTTAGACTGCTCAGACATGTGTGACATGAAGTACTTATATGAACCAATCCTTACTGAGTTACTCGCAGTTTTTGGAGCTTACAGAGTTGATCCAGTCCAGGTAGGAGTGGATTTGAGCAAAGACAGTGGGCTATTTGTAATTGTTGCAGTGAACAAATGGCTAACGTTGACTTCCCAGGATCTGTGAGCTTCCTGACAGATCAGAGGGCAACCAGAGTGTGACTGGAATGTCACACAAAACCAATCAACAGTGAGCAAATTCTAAATCTTAAGAGCATTATTCTGTTATTCCTATAAAAAAAAATGCCATTGGCATTTAGGAAATGATTGTTTGCAATGGAAAGAAACTTATTTTTAGAATACTAATAATAAACCTTCATATATTTATTTGTATTTTATTATGTTGGAGATGTCATGGAGTAATGCATAATTGTAAGGATAAAGGATATAGTTTTTCACACTTTATACAAAAATGAATCTCAATGCTTTCATATTCAGCCCCTCTGAGCCTATACTTTTTTAACCACTTTTCACTCTGATTACAGCTGCAAGTGTTTCACAGTATTTCTCCACCAACCGTGAACCGCTAGAGGAAGAACAATGTGTCCATTCCTCTTTGCAAAATAGCCCAAGCTCAGTGGGAACGGATGAAAAGTAAAGCTAAAATAGGGATTCAAGCTTTGCCAGAGGTTCATGATTGAATTAAGTGTGTTGACATTGATTGGGGCATTCTAACAAAAGAATACAGCATACGTTGATCCAAACCATAACATAGTAGCTCTGGCCGTAATGTTTAGGGACATTGCCTTGCTAGAAAGTGAAAGTGAAACTCTGCTCCAGTCTGTAGTCTCTTACAGACCCTAAGTGACACTCCTCTGGAATTATCTAGAATTGTTTTTAGCTCTACCCATTTTCCTTTTTTGAAAACAATTTAACACTAGAAGTCCCAGAGATACGAGAATTTTCGTCAGCCTCCAGTCCCCCCGACACTACTTCACAACTCATGATTCTCTTTTCAGACATTTCTGAAAATGTCGATTCCAAATCTACGTGGCCCACATACGCTTTTCCTTTTTAACCAAATTAAACAAAAATACTTTTTAGTAATAAAGGACACGGCTAACCGCATGTTTCCTCATATCATCAGGAAGATGTCCCCTTAAATAAATAAGGGGAAGCAGCAATTCAGTTTGATTTTCCTCAGTCCAGAAACAAACTCCCAGAGGTCTGCATAATTTTTTGCCTCCTTAAATCAGGACTAAAACCAGAAACAGTGGTAAGCGTTTTGATCAGAACGTCAAATCAAATAGATGTATACGGAGTGAAAATATTAGTTTCTGTATTAGTTTCATCCTTTGTTAGTTTCATCCTGGCAGGTATACCAGCCAGTCAGTAAAATACTAAATTGCATTGGTACAATTTTCTAGAAGCCATCACGTGTAGGGGAAAAGGGGGATGAGAGAGTAAATACCATTGGTTAAAATTGTCAAATGAAAAAAAAATTATTCAGCCTTGTCAAAATTAATGGGATAGAGATGAAGAATTAAAGTATTTGTATGATATTCAATCTGGTGTCAAGATATAGCTGCTGTCACACTGTTTCCTATTTTGCCATGTATTCCCGCGTTTCCAAAAACTGTTATTGTGGAGCTTAAAGTGTGGAAAGGAAAAGGCTTTTGCAGAACATTAACTCTTGTAATGTCTGTGAATTATGTTTGAAGCTTTTGATGGGCTCCCACTCAGCATAGTGTTGTGTTTTGTTTATGCTTTTCACATCAAAGGATCAAGAAACCATCTGGGAATGAGATGAACAATAGTTTTGGAGATGAAAACCACTGCAAGGTTCCAATGCTGTTGTTCTGTCACAAATTATTTTAATTTAACATATTCAGAATAAAATCCTCCTGGGTTTGGTGCTGCATCTCCAGCTTTTCAGCTACTATTTACCACGTTGAGCAGCTTTGTTTTAAACAAAGTTATGCTTAAGAACATACAGATTTCACGTAGAAAGAGTTCAGGCCAGGTACTAAACCAACGGTCATGTGGCTAAACGTGTAAGCTAAGAAAAACAAGCCCCACACAGATTTATGCGATGAATATAGGGAAAATGAATCAGTTGAACATGTTATTATTGCCCGTTGAAAATGTGAAGATTCTAGGGAGAGGATGAGATGTAAGGTGAGGGAGCTTAATGTATAAAAACATATTTTAAAGAGGTCACTAAGGATGGTTATCGGTGCTGGAGAGGGAATTATTAAATTTCTTCAGATTTACATTTTTTTTTTTTTTTTTACGGATCAAAGTACAGTTACAGTTCAATTCAATCCAAAATATTTTATTTCCCCAAAGGGAAATTAATTATTTTTAAATTGAAATGAATAGACTTGTAACTGTACAGTTGGTGCTATAAAATTAAACTGCAGAAAATTTTAAAGGGCATTTTATAGGGAAGTTATACTGTGTGTGTGTGTGTCTGATTTATTTAAGAGGATACATTTTAGATTATAAAAGAACAGGAAGCACTCAGCACTAAAACATCAATGTTTACTGTATCTTTCTATTTAAGAGAAAGACAGTTATTTAAAAAAAATTAATTATGAATTTGTAATTTTATCGGCCCTTGTAATTAATTTGTTTTAACACCAAATAGTTATATTTGACCTATTCGGTGTGGATGAGGGTGAGCATATAAGCCATAGTTTTAAGCCTTTTGCTACAAACTAGTTTCTTGAAACAAAAGCAACATTTATATCCTGATTGTTAAGGCTCAAGATGAGTTGCTCCATCATTTCTAGCAGGACTGAAAAATTGAGTCAATAAAGACCAACATGAACAAAACATCAAGTATAGAAAACACCTTTTATTTCATTCAGAGTGACTTTAGAGTGACTAAAGGCACAGCTTGGGTCCTCAAACGATACTCAATTAGACACCATTGTCTGTGAAAGAAATCGTGAAAATATGACATGCATCACATTAAAATTTTGAACTCCATGTAAAAGGATTTGTTAACAATTTCAGAGGCTTACATTGTTGATCCAGTCCAGGAAGGAGCTGACTTGAGTGAAGACGGTTGGCTTCTTGTAGTAGTTGCAGCTGAGCCCGGAGCCAAAGCTAACAATACCATGAACCTCCCAGGATCCGTCAGAGCCCTGGCAGTTCAGAGGACCACCAGAGTCCCCCTAAACAGTGCCACAAAAACAAATAATCAGTTATCAAAATCCACAATTTAACATTAAAAAGGTAATATAAATGTATGTTGCTTACATATCTGCCAGATAGATTCAATGGATTTATTAATTCTTTTGACATAAATTAATAAATCGCTTTGTTTACTTTAGCAGATTTCCTATTAGACATCTTAATTACTTTCAAGTAAAAAAAGAGCAAAATTTCCCTTCTGAAAAGCTGAAAGTGTCACATATAAAAGTTCTGCTTAAAAACCTAGAAGATAAATTATAAAAATAAATAAATATAGTGAACTGTTTTCCATTAAAATACCCAATGTATTCATAAATACCCAGAGGAAGAGGCAATACTTATGGATTGAGGAAAAATAACTGCGTTCAGGACTCACATTGCACCCAGAAACAACTCCGTCTCCACCAGCGCAGACCATGGTTTCTGTCACCTGAGAGCCCCACCAGTCATACTTGCTGCAGGTAGCGTAGTCCACAACTGGCAGCAGGGCCTGCTGCAGGATGTCAGCGATGGGACCCCCGGCTGTGGACATAAGAGATGCACATTTAAACCAGAAATGCATATATAATGCTTTTTGCTGGCTGATTCTGACTTTTTTTTTGTCAGGACCATAAAAAAGATTTCTTAAAATGCTGCAGTTTTTATAGTTTTTTAATCCAACAGAAAATGAAGGATTTACTGTCATATTTTGATGTTGTTGGGGAAACAAATGGAGGGAGAAGTACCACAGGACCATAGTTAAAAAAATATGTTTTAATGAATAGAACTAGCCTGAAAATGATGGGTGAGGAGGATAATAGAGGATGTGACATGAAGTATCTGGACCAAAGAGTATTTATAGTGGGGACTTTGATTGATCCTCCGCAGGCAGTAGAATGAACAGATGGGAAAAAATCGTTACAGACCAGGAGACAAAAAACAGTGGAAGAGCCCTACGGATTATGACACACGATTATTTCAGTTTATCTATTAAACCATATGTCTCAAAAATGTTTTTTATTTAAAAAGTGCATCAAAGTTTATGTTTTCAGCGGAAGCACTCACAGGCCCACAATGGTGCGGGTTCCAAGTTTTGATTTATTAAATAAATCGGTAAAAAGATCTGAATATTCAATATTTCAGCTGCTGACCACTGATCAGAGCCAATTAAGAGAAACCTGTCTTAGTCTCATCACTCGGGCATGTCTAAATTCAATCAGGGCAGCATCAGCCTGGAGAAGAAGCAGGAAAAGCTCACCGTGCAAAATATTTCGGAAGTATTCTCAAAGAGTCATTGAATTCACCATGCGACTTCTGCATGCAATAATTTCTGTAGGATGACTACAGGTGGACAGTATAGGCAACCTTTATTTGAACTAAACCGAAATAACTCACTGTAGAGGCGACCCCATCCAGTCACATAGCAGGGTGCATCATGGGGGAGGATAAAGCCACCAGGGGGAAGGCAAGCAGCATGGATGGTGTCAGAGAATATAACAGGGGTCTCCAGCTTGATCAGGGCAATGTCGTTACTGCGGAAGCCCAACATCAAACCTTATCAGTATTCACACTGCTGCACTCTTCACAATTACAGTTAAGACCATAATAGCTACCGAATGAAGAAAGAGTTCCACTTCTCATGCACAACGATGGTGGCAGTGCCCAGGAATTCAGAGCCATTCTCGTCATCCTTCAGGTTGTGCTTTCCCAGGGCCACTCTGTACTGCCTGCTTGAGCTATGAGTTGAAAAATCCGAAGCAGTGGAGATCTGAATTAGCACTATGTTCACGTATAAGCATTTTTGGAAGCCACATACTTAATTTATTGGTTTCATGTAGAAAAAATACATGTGACTCTTCAATGTTTATAACAGGGTCCTGTGACAGTCTCCCACCTGATACAATGAGCAGCAGTTAGAACCCACTGGTCAGAGATCAGGGTACCTCCGCAAGTGTGTCTCCAATCGCCGTTACTGTTGTACTGCAGGGAAATCTGGAAGAATACATGAAAATAACAAAGATTATCTAAATGTCTCATTATCTATGTTTCAACTGATGGTGTCTGAGGGATCAGTTGTCTGACATTAATGATAAACTAATCAAAGCAAATGTAGCCAAATTTCCTTTAAAACGTTTTTTTGAAAACTTTTTTTTATTATTTTCACATTTCCAAAAGGTAATATAAAATGGAACTGCCGCCTTAATTGAATTTAGTTGCCTGACCTAACTTAGCTGATATAAGTGAATACAATACTTGTTGTCAATCATAAATGTTGTGTTCAAAAGGTACATGTACCCAAGATTGTATGTCTAATTTTTTTTTTTACTTTCTGGGCAAAAATGTTTTGTTCACACTGCCTGAATCATTTTAATGGTTATAATTTTCCAAGCACCTTTCCAGATATTTAGTAGTTAGTTTTCTTTTTACCTGCCAGGGCCAGCTGTGAGGCCTGACATCCTCTCCATTTACCACTCTGCTCACAACAGGCTCGAAGGTAGGGTTGCCGCAGCCATAGGCTGAAATCAATGAACCATGTTAAAAATTCGGTCAGACATTTTAGCTTTTTTGTCTATTTCAGATACATTTGGAACACCAAATCAAGAAATGGAAATGGAAAAAGGTTTTTTATCTGTTGTTCATAGCAGCAAAAATGTTTCTTACCCCCGGCAACGAGCAAAGCAAGCACCACAAACTTCATCGTGTCAGTATCTTCACTGTTTGACGTACGTTTCTGACATATTTATATCTCCCACCACCCTTCTTATGTAACCTGCAAAATCTTGATCTAATTCCTGGAAAATTACACTGTGGGAAATTTTTAACGGAGGGGGTGGAGCGATAGGTGGACATGCAGACTGTCAGATGGGGAATACGACCCCAAGCTCAAAATGTCCTGAATCAGCTGTTTCTTTTTTTCATTGTTTGTTGAACATGTCCCAGACATTTACTGTTCCTGAAGTTTTATTATCAAAAAAAAAAAAAAACTTGAATCACACACGTAACCATGTAAACAGGCCAGAAACAATTTTTTCATGTTGCAGATTTTTTTGCTATTTTTATTATTATGCTTAGCAATTGAAAGTGCCACTGTTGAGTCTAAGGGTTATACTTCTATTTTTTGCACTCTTTTTAGCAGAGTTTGTTCTAAACAAACAGTTTGTTTCTCATATTTGTGGAGGGATTTTACACCAGCTTTCTTTTTAAGATGATTCATTCGTTGCATGACTCAAATTCAGCATGTAGATGGCATCCAATTAGATCAAAGTTTTTTTTTCACAATGTTTTCACAATGACAGACATTGATTTCCCCAAGACTGTAGTCCTCATTATATATATATATATATATATATATATATATATATATATATATATATATATATATATATATATATATATATATATATATATATATCAAAAAACAAATAACTGATCAATTGAAGACTCTAATTTTGAAACTATTTTCTCAATAGAAGTATTTTCTCTGGTGTTAAAAAACGCTAACCACGCCAGGAGCCATCTGTGTGCTTCTCACATGGGTACAGTGGACAAGGAGAGATACGGTGCATTTATCTTCACTCTTATCTCCAAGGTTACATTTGTTTTTCCAACCAGGTTTTCCTAACTGTGGCAAAGAAAATAATGATATGCTATATAAAGAGCTGCAAGTTGCCATAGAACTCACTGACAGTCACAATGAAGTTTGTGATCTTGGCTTTGTTCGTTGCTGGTGGTAAGATAAAGATTCTGACTGACTAAAAAATAAAAAATATGACACTAAATGTCCTAAACTTCATGATCAAATACAAACATGTATATTAGGAATCTAGAAATTGAAGAACAGCAATGTTTTCTACATTTTTTCTGTTGTCTCCTAGCCTACAGCTGTGGCGTGCCCACCAACCCACCTGTCCTCTCCAAGGTGGTCGGTGGAGTTGATGTCCGTAAGAACAGCTGGCCCTGGCAGGTATTTAGCCTTCTTACTGGATTCCATAATTTGCTTGTTTTCCTTAAATCATAAAACAAGTGCTTTTTTTCTGCTCTCCCCAGGCGTCTCTGCAGTACAAGAGTGGTAGCTATTTCTACCACACTTGTGGCGGCACTCTGATCTCCGACCAATGGGTCCTCACTGCTGCTCACTGCATCGGGTAAAAATGGATAAATACAATTACGACTTTTAAACACCTAGGCAACAGTTAAGCAAAATGAATTTAAAAGATCTAGACATCTGAACTAGAAAATAAATATTATTAATAAAAAAACTTTTATTGAAATTAAGTTTTATGGCAAGTTAGATTACAAATAGATAACAAAGGAAAAAAATAACAAATCTGTCATATTGTATATTGCTGTGTTAATTTATTAACCGATAAGAGGCTCCTCAAGATCCTAAAAAAAGTTGCATTTAAGGACAAAGTGGCAGGTTCCCCCAAAAAATACAGTAAAAATATATTTTATCAATATTTTTCACTGTCAATGTTTTAAAATTGACAGTGAAACTTTTAAAACTACTTAAGACTGAAATAATCATGCCAAATATTACTTATAGTTTTGGATTGGAAAACTTTTAAAGTCCAGTGGTCAAAACTAAACTGTTTGTTGTTGGAAGACAATATAAATGATTTTCAAAAAAGAAAGTCACATCAGAGGTCCAAAGGACAAAACTATGAAAAACATTTGAAAAAATTAAGTCCAAGGCATTTTTTATTGTAATTAATAATCAGAGATGGGTCAATGATTGGTAGCTGATATCAGTAAAGAATTTTTTTTTTTTTTAGTCGAAGACATTAAAGAAAGTTGTAGTGCTTTAACAGTATCAGTTCTGTGGTGATGTAATGGTTTTCTATTATTAGTAATTTCTGCGATGGAGTACGTTTTCTGACAACTCATCAGATCTATTTCCGTGTCTTTTGGGGCAAAACAGAAGCCGCACCTACAGAGTCTACCTGGGAAAACACGACCTGAGCTCCAACGAGGCTGACTCCGTTGCCATCAGCCCCGAAAGGATATTTGTCCATCCCAACTGGGACTCTTACAACATCCGGTGGGGAGAGCTCGCAGCATGTTGGGTGTTATGATGCTGTAACTGTTAAATATTAATTTTCCACACTGCAGTGTTTCTGAATATCTAATCTGTATCTCACGGTCCAGTAACGACATTGCCCTGATCAAGCTGGCAACTCCAGTCAAAGTCTCAGCCAGCATCACACCCGCCTGTCTTCCCAGCTCTGAGGAGATCCTGCCCGACAACGCTCCCTGCTACGTCACTGGCTGGGGACGTCTCTGGAGTAAGTTCTGTGGCTAAACTAAGAAAACTAATGATCAGCCTTAACCTTGTGGCCCATGTTTGGTGCTGCATTTCAAGCAACAGTCCATATTTTAATTTTCTTTTAAAGATTAATCTTGAACATAAATATGACTTGATATGAACCTGATTACGGTTCAACTGAATCAACCTTTTCAAATAATTACAGATAATATGTAAACGTACAATGAAAGTACTTGTGTTTAAGGGATAGCATATGACCAAAATAATAAAAAAATAGTTTAGAGTAATTCATAAATACACATGTTAATCTGAATATTGTTTGTTTCTGATTAAGCTGGAGGCCCCATTGCTGACATCCTGCAGCAGGCCCTCCTCCCTGTGGTCGGCCACTCCACCTGCACCAGGTCTGACTGGTGGGGTTCTCTGGTCACCAGTAGCATGGTTTGTGCTGGAGGTGACGGTGAGGTGGCTAGCTGCAACGTAAGTCACACTATTTAGATTTGATAAACTTTCATCTTCAGATAAGAAACTATCCTCGCCTTAGACGTGTTTATGTTAATGCCGTGTTGACCTGAGTCACATCTGTCCCTTCTGTCCTCCAGGGAGACTCCGGTGGTCCCCTGAACTGCAGGAACTCTGATGGCTCTTGGGATGTCCATGGGGTGGTAAGCTTTGGCTCAAGTATGGGCTGCAACTACCCCAAGAAGCCCTCTGTTTTCACCAGAGTCAGTGCCTACATCAGCTGGATCAACAATGTGAGTGGAAACTTTTGTATACCCTAAATATTTGGTTAATGGTACAGCATGATACTATTTTGTGTAGTTTGAATTTTTCCTCAAGACTGCACTAATCCAGTTTACTGCATGTTCCTAGAGAGAGGTTAACAATGTTTGCAAATGTGGCTAACAATAAAAAAGCACAAAAAGAGAAACTCTTGAACGGATGTGTTAGAATCTGGAAAAAAAGGTTGGTAGAACATAATAATAAAATGTTTTTTTTTTCTTTTTTCAGATTATGGCCAGTTACTAAATGACTGGGTCCATGTTGCACATATATGATTGTGTTGCTTGCCAAATTAATAAAGAGTGAAATAACACGGTATCATTGTGTTTATTTAGACCTCAGACAATATATATATATATATATATATATATATATATATATATATATTACATTTATTCTGCTATATAATTAGAAGATATATATATAATACAAGAAAATACATATACATGCAAATGGCCACAAACAACCAATCACACCTACATTCAAACACATAAACAGGATCCAAAGAGTCCGAGACCGTCAGAAAGAGGGATGAACCAGGTTATGAGTCTGGTAAGGAACACAAACAGAACTCAAAAGAATTGGAACTCAGCCTTTCCACTGTATGGAACACAGTCTGCAGGTGTAGGACAGTCAACAACTGCCAAAATGCCTAACACAGGTAAGAAACAGTGAACTTACAGCGATCAAAGGAGCCAAAGCTATGAAGCACACAGTCAATCCAGCTACCGTTTGTTCTCAGATAATAATTAGCTTCACCCGCACACGGTGCGTTACATATACTGAAAGGTGACATACCCATTACTTTTATGTACAAGTTATCTGAAGCTATCCAAAGTAGCTCATAATGACTACTGCTAAATGTGTTCACATCTCCCCATCGGTGCAGCAGCTTTGCACCAGTAATAGTAATTGTAGGGAGTTTTTGAGGTTGCAGCCTTTACCACTCAGGCCATATAGACAAACTGTGGTATAAAGTTCACTGATGAGGAGAAAAATAAGTTAGCGGAAGCTTGAAAGAAGTTGGTTTGCAGAGTGGCTGCTGCGTTCCCACAGCATTGATCACCTGTTTGTTTTAAATTAAGTTGTGAGTAATGTGAAAGCCTGTGTGTGTGTTGAAGACACCATGTGTGACCAGCTTGCAGTAATCTTTACCCAGACGTACGTCAAACATATGTTTTGGACTGACAAGAGCGCCGAGGTGCTGACGGAGTGGTGTGATAAAGTTTAAACACTGTAACTATGCCGTGTTCTGCTTAGGCGCCTGTGTGGTTGTACAGCAGGCGTACATGGGGAAGATAGACCTGATGATCTAGCCCAGATTCATGATTAAAACTGCCACATGTACTGTTGTGGACCAGAGTGAGTGCAGTGGTACTGAAGACGTTCGAATTACATTTTATTGAGAACACAGTGAAGGCATTGCAGTGATGCAATTGCACAGAGGGAGATGTATAGTCATATTCAATATAGTAGAAGTAGAATATGCATTGTTTGTCAGATTAAAAGTACCGATAAAAAAACAACCTTTAAGCCATTACTGAACATAATTTTCATTAAGCCTCCATTACTGGTCTGATGCAATATTCTAATCTTAAATGCTGTTTTTATATGCTGGAGGTGGGGAAAAACATTATTGACAGAAATGAATGCTTTAAAACATCCTCAGTCTGTGTTAATTTATTTATTGAGTGTCGCTTAGTGAATTGAGTTACTGAAATATATGAACTGTTCAATATTATTCTGAATTACTGAAATTACTGTATTCTGCATGTTTGGTCATTCGAAAAATGAAAGCACATATTTCTAAAAAAATTATTCTAATGAGGTAATTAAAAAAAAGTAATTCTTACTCTTTAGTTTTGAGTAAAATAATAATAAGATTTAATTGAAATGTAAGTTATTTTGATCTGATTGTATTGTGCACTTCCAGTCTATGCATCTAGTTTTCCAAAGTGGTATAATTCTGGGAGGATTGACTACTCTTTCTTAAATTTCATCTTAGGATATATATATATATATATATATATATATATATATATATATATATATATATATATCCTTCAGTATCAAGTCCAAGTTTCAACCATCTAGCCGTTGTGATATGAAGGTTTAAAATTTGGAATAGTCCTTCTCTTTTTTATTGTTCTACCTACTTTATTCAATGTACCTGTATCACTGGCAGCAAAATAAGTCCCTGTGATGTTTCTGCCACCACTTGACAGTTGGTCTGTTTTTAGTTTTGAAATCCTGAACTTAACATGCAGTAATAGTGGTCTCCCAGCATCTTGAAGTTTATGATAGGCCTGAGGCTAGGTGGTTCCTGGTTTGCTGCAGAAAACCCTTAACCATGTTATTGTAGTTTACAGTTAGGGCCTGATGAGTGAAACTCTGGCATGTTGACATATAACTGGGACAATGATCCCACATGTAACGTACAACCAAATTCTACCGATTGTATTTATGTTTTTAATTTTAAATGCTCCAAGTAATTTTAATAATTTGTTTGGTTATAGTTCATGTGTAAGGCTGAAATGTGTTTCTGTTTCAATAACAAATTGGGTCAAAAACAGCAGAAATGAGAATCAAGGAATCTGAGCAGACTGAATATAATCTAATGACAGAAATAGTTA
This sequence comes from Fundulus diaphanus, assembly GCA_037039145.1. NCBI lineage: Eukaryota > Metazoa > Chordata > Actinopteri > Cyprinodontiformes > Fundulidae > Fundulus > Fundulus diaphanus. The sequence goes on along the minus strand of CM073129.1, from coordinate 23,976,419 downwards.
AGGATTAACTATAAATAATTATGACAACAGTTGATGATGGTTTATTTCTGTAGAAAAAAATTATACATCCATTTTAATTTATGCTAATTCTACTTATCCATCATAGACCAGCCTCTCATGGGACTAGACACATAATTAGCAGAGATCATTATTATTCCCACTGTTGGATGCATTATTCTGTGTTGCAAGTTATTTAGTCAAACCCCAATTACTGTCTTGTCTTCCACCAACAGAGATCTAATTTTTAACCCTGATCCTACAGAGTAATTATTAACAGAGAACCATAATGCCCCAGTTTTGCTTCAAGCGTTCATTTGCATGTTAATTACCATTAACAAAACAGGAAAGCATATAAATAAAGCAAACTTATATTTCACACTTTTTCTAGTAGCATTGTGTTGATTTGGCAATATTCCAATTAGCTTTAGTTTTAGCAATGTGTTGTTTTTCTGCCACAAGATGGCGACACAGTACTGTCATGTGGCTTCTTACAAAGTCATCCGGCACTTTCAAGATGGCCTTATTGGACTTACAATTCTTCATAAACATTGAAAGCAGTGGCAGAGCAGGTTGAGTCAACCATAATACCCATACCATAATTCATGTCCAAAGTACAGTTAGTTTTTAAATGACCTTTAGTGTTAAAAACATCCATTTATCCTGACTGTAAAAAGTGGGGTTTACTGCTGATATTTGGAAGTTTTTGATGTCTTTCTATTGCATTCAGATGTTTACATTACTCTGTAATCAACCAAAGTGATATTAGTTCAGTGTCTACTCCAGTCAAAGGCAGAACAGCCAGGCTGATGGTGTCAATGTGTGCGTGAAAGTGGATTTGTCAGAAGAGCTCAAGTCTGCTTCATGGACCAGATTCTGTTTGACATGAAACAGCCCGTGTTGCAGCTAAGGCTGTCTGATTGTTGCAGGCCAGCATGTGTGAGGTTTCCAGCCTATGCACTGAAACTAGCAAGCAGTAAAGTTAAACAAATGTAACCTTTCAGTCTCTTTTTTTTATGATACGATGAGATGTTTTTGGCACTTTGTAAAATTTCTGGTTGGCTTTCTCTGAGTCCGCTTTAAACATCACACATCTGTTACCATCTCCAGGTCCTAGTAAAGCCTGTTACACACTTTGTTGGCGTCAGAGTGTGGGTTAGAAAATATAAATAAAAAAATTGTTATTGCAATTAAAATAAAAAAGTTAAGCTTTTGCATTTTTTGTAACATTGTCATTTCTTCTCATAATACCTTAGAATTTCCAGATTTACCTGAGAATTTGAGAATTTATTTCAGATGAATCTGCCCTAAAATGTCCATCACTTCTGAGCTATCATTCTTATACTTTCCATTCTAATAAAAAACTTGTTTTGAAAGCAGTTTGTGGTCCAGTTAAATCTTGGTTTTAGTTTCAACGCTGCATCACAGAAGAGTACGTCACTGTTTCTAGTGAAGAACAGATTATGTTTTTTGGACTCTTGCTGGCTGTTATAAGTTTGGTCCTCTTCATCTTGATGGTACAGACCATAATGGTACGTTTCCTATAAGTGACAGACCATTGTTGATGCCTCAGAGCCCAGAGAGGTCGTCTCTGTCTTTTGACAAGGTTAACAATCACTTCTTTATAGTACAATAAAATTTTAAGTGGCATTTGAGAATTTCACTCAGCACTGTAGAGCTTAACAAAGGTTTCCAAGAGTAATTTCTTTCTTGATGTACATCTGTGTGAGAGTCAAGGATCTCAGTGGTTATGGCGGATGTGGCTCACCACCTAGGTTGCTATTTGGTTAGGAGGCGGCATGGTCACATATGAAAAAAAGTTATGTCAATTTCAACCATTTTCTGTTTGTTTGTATGCTCCTTCAGTGAGGATTGGGCACCCCGATGTGTTCTTATGAACAGTGTAAGCAGCAGAATAAAACATGTTGGTGGGCTAAAGAGAACTAATAGTTTATTTCAGGTTTTCTAGAGACTTCAGACTGCATGTAATCAAAGTGTTATTCTTGTTTGTATATGTATATATATATATATATATATATATATATATATATATAAACTTTAACTGGTCAAACTTGAACTTGATTCTGTTATGTTAGATTGAGAGCAGCAAAAAAAGAAAATAATAATAATAAAAAAAAAAAAAAGCTGAGGGCTGAAAGGAGGGGCTCACACAGGGTGCAGTTTACTCAAGAACCGCCACTGGTTTCCATATTAGACTTCCTCCTTTTCCATGAATCTCTTGCCTTCCTTCAGATTCGGGAAAAACACATTTCCAAATCTTTCCCAATTGTCTTCGTGCAACATTGCTTTTTAACAGTTTAATAACTTTTTTCAAGCAAAAAAAAAAAAATACCTTTATGGATTCATACCAAATCCGGATTGTAAAAACTTGTTTAGAAGGCTTGTATATGGCGTAATTTTCAACCTCATTATTTACCCAGACCAGCTTTTGACTAAAAATATGTCTATAAAGGTTTATTTCTAAGTGAAATGAAGTTTATATATTTAACACGCTTAAAGATCTTGGATTCATGTCAAGTATAGGAGAAAATAAATACAAGAAACACTTACATTTTTTTCTTGCTTCTAACAATTCTTCAAGCTTAAATATCAATGTCAAATTTATTTTATAAAAACAGGAATACTTGTTCAAAGTGTTTCACAAATCAGCTAAGCTGTCAATTGCAAATAAACAATGACGTTAAAATAAATTGAATACAGAGTAAATGAATAAGTAAAATACCAAAATGGGCTTGAAGTATCTACAAATTAGCAGTTATGAAAGCTAACAGAGCCTCAAAATATCAGCAAATTATTTCAAAAAGCTGTGAAAGATATCCACTTCTTTTTATACAGTTTTTTAATACTGTGTTTTAATTGCTGCATACAAATGAATTGTAACATATCCAGGGTGGAAGAATAAAAGAGGCCTCTGACACATAAAACTGGTAATGGGCACTGCTTTGTTTTTGAAGAGCCGTGTTAAAGTCTAACAAGGGACAACTGCAGTTAGTTCATGCCAGGCGTCCCCTAACTCGACCATATCCTTTCGCACCACCTTCCTCGGTGTGCTAATTACCTCTCTCAGATATGAGATCACAATCACATTTTGTTTAGAGATCATTGCAAATGGAATGAGGTGAAGGGCTGGTGTCATGTAGGTAACATTTAATTTCTTCCTTCTCTCTCACTTGACTTTTGTCCACTATTTTTTCAACATCAGAGCAGAAAACAATAGATTTCAGTATTCAAACTTGAAGTTTCATGTCTACATGAACTCACAAGCTATAAATATCAAGTATCCATTAGGGTTGCAACAGGTACTAGTTTTAATGGGTGCCATGATAAGTTTTCCAATCTTAAGCGTTACAGTTTTGAAACAAAATCATCAATTAAACCGTAGTTAGTGACCGTTTTATCAAAAGTGCTGGGATTTTTTAAATTTCAATGTATCTCAGGTTTAATAACTGAGAAAGGAAGATTTCAAAAATCATGCAGGACTTAAATGTGTCACGCTCCATGAGCCAGATATTTTCCTGTCACACTGCACAATGGTAGAGGTCGGGCTGCACTGCCTGTTGGTGCAGCGCAATCACGTCAGACAAACCCAGCAGACATACTATCAGTCAATCAATACCTGAACAGCAAGTTACGGCTGTTAAAGTGCTTATTATTAGAGTCGGATGTTGTAAAGAGGACAAGAAAGACAGCAGAGGCACTCATGTTAGGGCAAAAGAGGACAGGATGGCGGTAGCAGCGGCAGTCAAGACACCATTACTTTCACAGAAAATCTCAGACAATGCTTGACATTTTTCGTAGGCCGTCTTTGGACAGATTGCTAAATGGGCGGTCAGTGAATCTGTCACACTGGACGATTACGGACCCCCAACTCAAAGGTCATGACCAGAGATTTTCTCTCACGATGAAAGATTTTGGCTAAGATGGAAGATAATCGCAGAGTGTGACAACTGTCTTAAGGAAAGCTTTAGCGGGATGTAAGTGGTCGAACAGAAACCAGAGGGCACACGTGGTAGCAACAGGGGCTGAGATGTTGTTATCAGGCAGTTGTTGGACAGTCCGACAGTCGGTCTAACAGTGACTGATGGTGACCAGAGACAGACCGGTCCTCCCAGAGGCATTAGACAACATTGTCGATATTTATTTATGTTTTGGGTATACATGTGAGTGATTGCACTGAGCAGCTGTCCAATGTGTGGAGTATTCCGATACAATATAGATTACGTGAGGGCCCCTATATGTAGTGCTGATTAATCAAACTATGTTAAACTATTTTAATGTACATAAATAAGTCAGCCTTATAGTATCTCAACATATCTGAGATAGTTAACTGGATAGTCATTATTATATTTAATACAAAAAGGTATTGTGAAATTGTTTGATAATGCTTGAAAGAACACCTAAGCTACAGTGATTGAAGCTGACTAAGGACCTAAATGTTTTCAAAGTTGTGTAAGCCTGTCTGCTGTCGTCACCCTGCTACTCCTCTGGATTTCAGTTGTTATTCAAACCTCATGGACCGTACCTGCGTGCCCACCTCTCCGCCACTTCAAGTAAGCTTTTCCTACACATCTCTTTCTTCCCATTTATAAGCTTTCTCTGACAGAAAGCCAGAGCCAGATTATTGAATGCTTCCAGCGAGTAGATGTCCAGAGTTTTTCATGCCAGTTATCTCCCTCGTCCACAAGCTCGTTTTCTGGATTTTTCTGCCTTGTCAAGCCCTTCTCGGACATCTACCTGAGAATTTGTCTCTTTGTCAACTTATTCCTGCAACTATGAACCTTTCTTTGCCCCATAAATCTGTCTGCTTTTGTCCGTCGACCTCCCGTGCATGACCCAAGCTTGTTCTCTGGACTCGGACTAAGCTCCATCTATTCTGTCTGTTTCATCTGCAGTGAGTTAACAGTTCTCTTCTCTGCCAGGACTCCTTATTGCTCCTGCAGAGGATCTCTTGTTGTCATCCTGAGTTTTAATAATAAATCTTTTAAACCCACCACTCTGTCTGGCTTGAATATCAGGTTTCCTGCCTGTTTGCCACGTAACAAACATCCAACTATCTGAACAGGGGCAGTTGGGTTTTCCTGCTCTAGTGGCAGTTCTGTGTGCCACATGTCACTGTGAAACGGCAGGCAGCACTGGTCTTTCCTGATGCTGACTTCTGAGTGACCAAAGTTTCCCCACTTTGCATACAGAACCATGTGACAATGTTTTTACAGCGTCTGAGAAACAAAGAGGCTATTCGTCTGCAGAATATGAATGAGTCACAATAATGGAGGTTTTTATATAAATAAACTGTATGAAAACAGTTTGGAAAGTTAGAAAAAATTCACCGTCTTGACAAAGTGATTTATATGTGGATCGTGGTTTACTAAATACAACTGTAAATTACTTCTAGGATTATTTTACTACACCATACTTTTTGCTTCTACCTGAGAAACACTATTTTGAGCTAAGTTTATTCTTCCTTGACTAGTTTCTGGCTACTCTGCCCACCTTAGTTTGTTTACTTGACTGAATGAAGAACAAACATGTTTTAACCAAACATTCCCTAGACATAAATCAGTCCTACAATTAATGTTAAATAGGGACTTAAGGAGAGACACCATCTTCATTGTTTTATGTTGTCCACTGTGGCTCATCCAGGAAGAGTAAATGCTGTAGGTCTATGACTCGATGCAATATGCTGGGTTTCCTTAGATAGAAAACTTTATAACCAATCTGTCTTGACATCTGTAAATGCCATGAGATGACATGTGTTTTGAATTGGTACCATATAAATAAAACTGAATTGAATTATGATCAGTCAATTACATCTTACAAAATACTTTTTTACTCTTCCTTGAGTAATTTTTTGGATGACTTCTTACTTCTACTTGAGTAAAAATATGTTGAAGTAGTGCTACTCTGACTTGAGCACAATTTTGTACTACACTACTGATCTCTGCTCCTCACACCTTTGCCTTATTGAAATAAAGGTATATAATTTTGTTAGCTCTTGGTCTATAACTTTTTTCTATATTTTTTTGTCAATGCTCGGCAATAACAACGGCATATGGGTTGCCCTTTGTTTAAAAATGCTTCCTGTATTTAGCAAAGGTCAATGAATATGTGCATCTAAATCTGCTTTGGACAAAAAGTTGGTGAAATGGTGTTCTACTTCTTATGAACTGAAAAATTATGTTTAATAAAAAATGAATAATTTGTGTTGCACCTAAAATTCCCCCTTTTCGAACATTTTATTTTGATTTTTAATCTGCCACCCTAAACAAAATTCTATAGGGCCACATTTGTACCATTCTTGACTTGTGGTCAGGGTCCAGAGGCCCCTAGGGCCCCCATTGAACTAGCCTGGGTGCCATTCCGAACTTAGTCCCGCCCACAATGTTTTTGGTCGGGAAGTTCGGTCTGGCATTGCTCAATACTAGAGCGAGTATGCTCGCCCAATATCTGGCGGGCCAATCAAATTGTCAGGGCGGGCTTTATACGATGATGGACAGATGATCAACAGTAACGTAATCAACCACGTCACCAAAGCGCGCTTGGGTTGAATTCGTTTCGTGAAAGATGCAACTGAAATAGGCATCACAGCGATGCAACTCGGCGTGAACGACGAGGTGGATATAGCCAGCGGTCGTTGCCAGCTCCTTTTCGGAAGCCTGGAATCCTGGCTGCTGAACAACAAGTGGAGGGACATGCTAGGCTCCGATGTTTTTCAAGCCAACGTTATGGGTATCGTCGTGGACGAAGTTCATCTAACTTACAAATGGTAAGAGATCATCTGACTGTCTGACTTAGTAAATAACTCGCAATGTTGTGATATGAATCCCATGTTGTAAACATAGTAGGTATGCGTCGCTTAACACACGGCGCACACTCCGTTGCTCTTATTGGTTGTAGGTCTATCCAATTGAGTGCAGAGGAATTTTTTTTCCTGGTTCGTTCGAAACACGCCCCATAATCACAGCTCTATGGAGCAGTATCAGACTCAAATTCTGACTAGAATTGAGTATGACCATGTCAGGCTACCATTGAACACCCCTGACTTATGTTTTGAATGCTGATTGTCCCTAACACATCACAGGCCTAATACTGGCATCATGTTTACCTTGTGCCCATTTCACACTTGCAACTTATGGCAAATCCAATCTTGTACACAGCACTGGTCACACATTTGACAGTTGCTTTCCTGTGCTTGGCTTGGTGCAGAAAGTCTTTGTGAGAATGTTACAATTCTTATTCTATAGTGATATTAGTTAAAAGTAAGCTATATAATGCCTTCTTTATTGGTTTCAACTCTACACTTAGGGATTGATGGTAGTAACTCTGCCTTTAAATTAATTCAGTTATCCATCCTATTCCAGGGTATATTTTTATATTATGTCTTGTAGCTGTGCTAGGGTAGCAGACGTGCAAGCAGACAATCCGAGCTGAATAACGTCATAGTGCAGATGGACTTTAAAAAATATTGACATTCACCTCTCTGTTTTGCTCTTTGAGAATGGATACAGCTTACTAGTCCAGGCTTTATATTCCACAGTCTAGGGGAAAATTGCACCTCTATCAAAATTGACTCAATTGGTTTGCAGTTGTCATCATCTGAGACGAATGCATGTTTGTGTGCATGTGCACACTGAAGGCAGCCTCTCCCCGTGTGGGCATCAGGGGACAAAGTAGTCTTTATGCAATGTGCCGAGCTCCAAGGCAGAAACGTTGTTGAGCAGTAAAACATTCTGTAACTAAAACCACATGTTTCAGAGTGTATAACAGACAAACACAGGTCCACATCAGGAATTGGTACTCTATCATCAAGGGCTCCATTTTAACTCCAGCGCAACACCCGTTCAGCATTGTGCATTTTATAGGAATCAGGAAAATAAAATCAAAAACACATTGACCCTGCTGCATCCGATGGGTGTGTATGTGTGGTGGGAAAACAGCAACAAGGATTCAGAGCTTGTACATTTTTAATATCAAATGTTTTATCATTTAATTTAACAAATTTTTCTTGCGTTATTGGATTTGTTTTGTTTTAAATCAGATTTTTATGTTATGGATGGTTCGATGTTTTAAATCAATGTTTAGAGGTCTGCTTACTCCGTGCTAATATTTACATGTATGTACGACCAGAGGTTAAACTTTCTGCAAGTCAACAACTCATCCCTCACAGACACCAAAGTAAAATTTGTCAAACATGTCTAAAAATTGAAAACATACACTATGCAATAATATTAGAGAATGTTACGATTACCATATGACTTGTGATGGACATGTGATGCGTAAGAAAAACATTATTATTGTCTTTCTGCCCCTGAGAATCAACAGTTTATCCATACTGAAATCCATCTCAACAACAAGGTTTTTGTTTTTTAAGTTGGTTCGAGCTGAAGACTGCTTTATGAGCAATGGAACAACTTGCTTGATGCTTCTTAAATACTTTGCCACCATATCCTCTCTTTACTTTCCAAAACATTTAGGCTGTGTTAAACAAGTGTCACCAAATATATTAAAGGCAAAAAGAGCCTTACTGCATGGGGTTTAAATGATTAGCCAATTTTAATTGGAGGCCCAGCAAGTGTTTGTAATAGTTTTTTTGGGTAAAGTGATATTGTGGTAATGATAAACTGACTATATATATTGTGCAGACCAAATCATCAGCATCAGATAAGAAGGTTTTGCACTGTATTTGTTGCACCTCAAGGTATCTACTTGTAATTTCTTAAGCAGTCCAGCTGTGCATGTGTAACAATATTTCAGCCAATGTAATGACACAAGTAACTTTTAAGATTTGAAGATTTGGTACAAGTTTATGTGTGCTTTTTATGACTCGTGTCTTAGTATAATCTCTTATTTTGTAAAAATATCACTGGTACAAAATGATGCTAATGTTTCGTCATCATGCAATCTTTTACAAAATTACAGATTTATTATCCTAACCTCAATACACTAATGGGAAACACAAAGAGAAAATATAACAGGCAATGTAACGTTACAAAGCCTTTAATAATGCTTTGTAGCTTCTGAATGTTTCTCCACATGTAGCGTTGTTAATTGCGGTAAATGTGGAAAACTCCAAAAACATAGCCCCAAAACATAATTCTTTCCAGCCTTTTTGCTTGTTTAAGTCAGTATGTTGTTTTCACTTTAATACTGGAGGTTGTTACCAGAGCTGAAGTGTTTATTTAACAATGACCCTCCAAACTTTTGGAAAACCCGTCATTTATAGACTTTTCCTTCTATAAAACTGCAGGCCAGAGTAGCTGTTCATTCCTGTTGTTCTGTCTTATGTTTCAATTTTTTTGACATCCCAAAGCTTTACAACATTTTTTTTTCACAGACCTTTTACTAAATCTAAACTGTACCAACATATGTTGGTTGGATTTTTTTTTTGACCACACAACCGTCCTAAACTGGAACATGCAGGTTGCTCTGTCTTTAAAAGTTTGCTTTGGCTTTTAAACTGCTGCAGGCTGGCGAGGGAGGTCAGTTCTAATTTAAGGACAGTGTGCCACATTAGCCATGCAAGTTAGGGCTGAACTCTTGACCCATATCCAGTGCCCCAGTTTCCCCCTTTCTTCTAATGCTCACTTAAACTTCACTGAATATGCTCCATTTAACTGAAAACAAAATAAAGTTACATCGCTTACAAACCATGGTGTCAATGGATTGATGTAGAACTTGATTTTAGTGTGTGAGCCTGTTCATGTTTAGACCAAGTTAATGTCTTTTTGATGACTATTGCTAAAGTCAAACTGGAAAGTTCAATTTAATTCAATTCCATGGATTTATATTGCGCCAAATGACAACAAATATTGTGTCAAGGCACTCCCCAAAAAATATGGAAGTACATTCAATCCACTCATACAGCCAGATTTCTAGTTGATTACATACATTCCAAATTGATGCTAGTTATTAAACGATGTGGTCAAGTTTAGTCGTTGAAATTTTGGAGGGATTATAGCTGTGGTTGTCAGGGAAAGGTTTACATCCCAATGCGGTAATATAGATTTTACAAAATCTATGTATTTCTAGCATTCTGTACATTGTGCCATTACTTATTTCTAGCTCTCAAACTATTTTAAACTTATTTTGCAAAACTAATAGCAGTACTTGGCACCGTCTGCCCCATTATACAGACAGCAGTTATGCCAAAGTCGCTAGCAAGCTTAGCTTCTTAACCCCGAGGCACAGCTTAACTGTGGTTGTTACTGACAAGATTGTCATGGCACCTTGTAGCTATATATCTAAAAAACTATCCATATTTCAGTAATTTTTAATGTCTTAATGACAAACAATTTTTTTTTTTTTTTTTTTTTTACATTTTAGCCTGGAGAGCAAACCACATGAGTTCTTGGAATAAACAGTGAAGTTTGACTGTGATAGAGGAGATTTAGAAGGGGTTTAGATTCAGGGACTCATGCATTTTTAAAAGAGTTAAGTTGATGAGACCAAGATTTAAGATCTTATAGTGTAACTCAACTCTGTACCAGAGCCTTCCTCTGCCTACCTTTAATATCTGGAAACTGCGCCTAAAGGAGGCGGTGCCCGGAGGACCAGGGATCATGCGGGAGGTGAGGGCCCATCGTGGTCTTGGCTACTAGAAAAGGTAAATAAATGCTAAATAAACTAACTGAATGCTAAGCTAATGATTTGCTAACCTGAGAGAAGAATCGCAAAGCTCCCTATTCCAACTCCAACTTGCTAGAGGCATGTACCATGGTGGCATGGAGCTGCTTTTATCCCCCACTGTTTTTGTTCAATATCTTTTGAGCCAATACCAATACTGATTCAAAATTCAAATGCAGCACATTTGTTAAACATGACGGAGGCGTCACACAGACTGTTTTAGACGCAAAAGTAGGATTTCACCAAATGTGCATTCGTTTGTCCAAAATAATGATTGGGACATGTAGACAGCACTATAAGACTTCAATACAATCTATTAGCAAAAAAAAAAAAAAAATTATTTGGGGGTTAGTTACCCTTTAAGGATGTATTGTCTGATATTACAAATGCATCAGTTTTAACAAATAAATGTTTTTTTCCCACCCTTTTACTCAATTATTATTATCTCGTGCAAATCTCTAAATGACCATGCACTTTTGTAGTTTTTTGGCCATAATAGCAATCGCATTAGTTTGTGATTGCTATTATGTCTTTACCCACTGCAGCTTAGATCCATAAGAGCTGTTTGAAGTGCTGCGGTTGTGTGTCAAGGGCCATGTTTGTATTATTGCAGATCCTCTGAGAGCCCATTGTTTGAAGACCTCACAGGTTCCACCTAATGTAATTGGCCACGGATGTCTTGGCTCAAGACTTTCTTCATGCTCTGAGGATTGACAGAGCTGTCCTGGACTTGAAAAGTAACTTGTCCAAATACAGCCTTGTTTAATTATAGGAGGGGGATGCATGCATATCATCGTGCAAAATCCCTCAAGCCCAATAAATGCCCAGTCTAACTCTTTTCAGGCTAGAGATCTAACTCAAATTCCAAAAAGAGCCTCTATGCAGCAGGATTTGGCTCTCTTCTTCACCTTATCCCAAAGCGCTTAAACACCCTCCACTCTCTTCAGATCACCTTCAGTTTGCCAGTGACATACCTCCTAGAAGTTCTCCATCCAGTGTAAACACATGGGGATTCTTCTTTGCTAATACAGTGTACATAGCTTTAGCTCTCCCTCCACACCCTCTACCCCCAAGCCAATCCCTGACCACCACAGCCTCCACCTCTGTATTCCGAATTGCCAATCCCAATCTAATTTATGGGATATTTTTTTGGAAACTGTATACGGCGGCAGGGGAGATAACATCTCCAGGCCCCTGTCAAGGACAGGAACTCAGCAGTATGTGCTTAATAACATAAACTGCTGAAAAGGGCCTGGGCCAGTGCATTGGCAGAGAAGCGGGCCAGGCAGATGGATAGAGAGCAGAGAGAGGAGACCCAGTGTTCTAGGGTGGGGTGGGGGGTAATTGAGACCATGTGAGCCTCCCCAGTGGAAGGATTAGTGAAGAAACGGAACTCTCTTTACCTCAAATTCGCTTTCAATTAGATGCGCCAAGAGCAAGGGTACAAAAGTGATGGGGAACGTAGAGGACCAGCAAGTCCAGAATGTCCACGTGGAAGACTGTAATCTGAAAGACAATACAGCACTAAGGTCTTCTTCGGGCAAAATTTTGACCCGTCTGGGTCTGATGGCTGAAGGTCTATATGACACGGGTGATAAAAGCACTACCATACATTTTCAGTTACAGTTTTTTCTACTAATACAACAACAAACACACTAACCATACTTTCTATTTAAACTTGTAACTTCTCTTTAGTTATTTATTTCTATAAGCAAACAGTTCAGCATTTTAACAGCTATGATGGTGAGTGTGTCTCGCTTTACAGAGCTGCAGTGTTTATGTCTATATTCTGGAGAATTTGGATCCAAAAGGCAGCTATCCCTTCCAAATCTAGCATGTTCTGTAACAGACTTACATTGAAAGTTCAAAAGGATAAAGAAGAATACCTTTAATGTACTGTGTCTGTCCTTCTTGTTATCCACTGAAAGGCTAAGTTCTAGGTTCCTCTTTCACAGCCTGCATTGAACCACAAGTAGGTTTCAAAATGTTGTAGAAAATATTTTTACATCTCCGTTTTAATATCTTACTGAATTTGTCAATGTAGCAGAAAATTGGCTGATACCAGGCACCCTCTGATGTTTGTGTTTCTGTATCAATTAGAACTGTTTCCTCAAGTAGGTGGCCAATTTGACTCTCAGCAAAGGATCTTCTCCATAGAAATACTTATTTAACCCTCTCAAGTTCCCTTAAAGTCCATGAACATTTATATTTGGTTAATCGGAGACTGTGGAGCAACCTTAGGAGTGAATGTATGTTTGCATCACAATTTATCATGATACCAACTCTCACCTCTTATAATAATAATAATGATGATGATGATGATGATGATGATGATGATGATGATTATAATAATAATTTAATTTGTATTTAACTTTTTTCAATCTCAAAAGTGTTACAACATAAAAACAACTTGAAAACAGAGCAATAACTAAAAGCAGCAAACTTAAAAACACATTTAATCACTGTAAAATCTTTCAAAGCGGAAGGTTTTCAGTCATTCCTTACGCTTACTGTAGCCTGTGGTATCCTAGGACTGTCAGGGAGGGTGTTCCACAGATGAGGTTCAGCAGAGCTGAGGGCCCTGTTGCCCATGGTGTGCGGGGAGGATAGAGTCTGTAGGAATTAGTAGAATAGAGGAACCGTGTTGATGTCTAAGCAGTCAGCAGCTCTTTAAGGTCGTATAGAGCACTGCCATAGACGGATTGGTGGGTGAGTAAAGAAACCATGTATTTAATGCCTAGAGAGATGGGAAGCCAGTGGAGGGATTCAAGCATTGGGGGTGATGTAGATTTATGTTTGCTTTGCTTCATCAGGATATGGGCTAAATTGTTTTGTATATACTGAAGTTTTTGAATGTGTTTGGATGAAATACAGTAAAAAAGTGTGTTGCAGTACTTAGGTTTTGAGGAAATAAAGCATGAACAAGTTTTTCAGCATGACAAATGGAGCGTAATGGACTGCATTTGGAAATGTTTTTGAGAGGAACGAAGGAGGTCTTACAAAGGTGTTTGTTTGGAGTTGCTCATACAAGTTGAGAGTCGAATCTTACACCAAGATCAGTGACCGTAGAAGATTATGGCAGAAATAGATGATGAGTGAATCTTATGCGGGCCAAATAGAACAGCTTCTGTTTTTTATATATTTAGTTGGAGCAGCTTGGCATTCATCCAGGTGGTAAGAGCGGACGTGATGGTAACAAACCTGTAAAGAGGTGGGGGTCTATATTTGATGTAGAGCTGTGTGTTGTCTCCTGTATCCATTTTTAAGATCTATATTTTTTACATTTTTGACAATCAGTACATCTATAGTTTAACAGAACAGGTGTAACTTGTTTAGAAAACTTGCTCTTTTAATTTTGACACATGTATACAACAACCACTGGGCATGTACTCCTCCGCATGCACTCAAGCTTTTACCTAAGAGTGTTTCACAATGTTTTCGTCTAATGAACTGGCGTTGCCCCAACACACTTCAGAGACGTAATGCATTATTAGTAACGTTGATGGTGAATGTTACAAGTCTACATGTTACAGCCAATTAAATTTCTTTCCAAAAAGAAAAAGAAAATACATTATTTTGTAGGTATGTAGTATCACAACTGAGTAGCTGCAATAATGTGGTTGGGGAGCATTCACAGAAAGGAAACACTGAAGTAATGTGAACATGTGTGCAAATGTGTGGCTACCTTGAAGGAAGGTAACAACTCTTTAAGCACAAATTAAATAAAATGTCAATGAATTGCAAGCAATATGCAAAAGCGCAAATTTTTATGTGATAATTTGGAGGCAGGATTTTTGTCTTGTTTTTCTTCTTTTCTTGTATTTCTTTTATTACTCGTGAACCCTTGGTAGATTAAATGTTGATGTTAGTGTTTTGCGTATGTGCACATTGTTAAACTCTTATTCTGAAGAGCATGAGTCCCACATATTGGTTAGAACATCCTGAAATCTGCAGAGATAGCATTTAGTTTTAAAAGGTATGGAGCTTTCTAACCTTTTGAAAGGTTGTGGTGTAAACGAACAGTAGAAATGTAACAAAACTGTTATCTTTTAAGCAAAAAAATGGTGTGTGCACAGGGCCCTAAGAACTTAAAAAATGCAAACAACAAGCTGGGGGATGAGCAGCGCAGTGGTTTGCGTGGGAAGTGAACCCATGAGCATAAAAACCAGGCCACTCCACACTAACCACTCAGAATTGAAGAACAGCTCTGGAACAGGGTGCAGTGTCTTCAAGAATTACAAAAAGTCTGGTTGCTTTGGATTCAGTTTTTTCAACAGTTATTTTTTTTTTTTTTAAACTGGCTACACTCTTTTTATAGTTAAAAACACACAGACATCAAAATAATTCCAGCGTAACATTTTCAATTACATATTTCCCTTTATAGTGCCACAGAGGGGACATTTTTGCCTCTGCATTTAACCAATCCCTTAGGGAGCAGTGTGCTGCCAAGTTGAGTGCTGCATAGGGAGCAATCTGTGGGAAAGGGTCTTCCTCAGGGACCCAGAGTGACAGACCAGTGACCTTTGTGGCCTCTCCAAGACGCAAACGCCTGTCTCCCTAACCACTATGCCACCACTCCCACTATATGATGCAACTGTTAAAACATCCACTTTGTTTTTTTGTTTAAAATTACTCGATATATGTTGGCCACTGTATCATTATTAATCATACAAAATACAATGACTATCAATTGTCAACACAATATGATTGTTTGCAACATTGCAATCACAGAGGAGTAGTTGTTTGCAATATTTGACTGAATATCATATTTCAAGTGTCATGCATTCAGATATTCACACCATATGGATATGTTTAGTGGCTGATAGTCTAAAGCTGACAGAAAATGTTGCAGAGATTGCAGTGATGGAAAAATGGGGTTAAATCATGATCAATATTGTCCATGCAATATTTAACAATAGTGCCACAAGTGAATGTTTTCCTTAAAGGAGCAATAATCGAAATTTGTTGTTGAGCACTGTATGTAGACCAAAACAACATGTGTGACGACCCATGACTCTCTGTACCTCCACTCTAGCTGCAGCCCGGCTGTGACACCATCCAGGGGAGGCAGATCATCAGCTATTACCATATAACACAGAAAGGATTCCTGGATCAATGTGTGCTTCTGTGCTTTTTGTGTCTCTGCTCTGTCTTCTCTAACCCCCAGTCAGTCGAGGCAAATGACCGTTCACACTGAGTCTGGTTCTGCTGGAGGTTTTTCCTTCCTGTTAAAGTGGAGTTTTTATCTCCACTGTCACTTCATGCATGCTCCGTATGAGGGATTGCTGCAAAGTCATCAACAATGCAGACGACTATCTACTGTGGCTCTATGCTCTTTCAGGAGGAGTGAATGCTGCTTGTCAAGACTTGATACAATCTGCTGGGTTTCCTTATTTTGACCAACCTATCTGGATGATTTGATTGAATTTGACTTTGTAAAGCACCATGAGATGACATGTTTTGTGAAATGGCGCTATATAAATAAAATTGAATTGAATGTTTGCTAAATTATAATAGTAATTAAAGGAGGAGAGAAAACTTAGAGATAGCATTTTTTTCACTGTAGATAAAACAAAAACACATTTACATCATCACTGGGCTACAAGGAAGACGTTGTCCTTAGTTCAACAATGGGATATTTGTCCTCAATTCTCAGAATCAAAGAGTGACAGCATGACTGTCCAAAAGGTCAAAAGGTTTCAAGTGAAAACGTGTAAAGGCAGCGAAACTGAAAAGAACAAGAAAACTAAGAAAACAGATGCCCTTATGAGAAACATGTTCTATTCATACCATATATATGTCTGATGTATTTAATATTTCAATCTTATCACATTTATTATGTTCCATTTTATTACATTTTTGAAATTGTACCAAAACCATAGCTCAATGTCCAGGAAAAAAACAACAACAAAATAAAATAATGTAAATAGACAGGCTACAACTTTTCAAATTTCATTCTTTAGATTTTTATAATAATAATCTTAAATTTTATTGTCATTGCAATTTACATTCCAATGGAATTGGTCCTCTGCATTTAACTCATCCTAACACGTAGGGTGCTTCTGTGTGGCACCCTGGGATCATTCTGGGGCTAAGTGTCTTGCTCATAGATACAGGGTGGAAGTCTGTGGGAGTTGAACCAGGAACCTTGCAGCCTCTCCAGGACGCAAGTGATATGCTCTCTAACCGCTAAGTTACCACTCCCCCATTATCTTTTATTTTTATTTTGCAAACCCAAGAAGCCAGTTGAGAAATGGAGAGTGGTTGCATTTAGTCACGTCATTGCAAGAAGCCCAAGCGGCTACTTTTCACACACTCTCCAACTCTTGTGGTTGTGCATTTGTGCAGCTGGTTTTGACCAAAAACTCCCCACTCTATCCCCTCTGGCTAAACAGTTCACATGACCACAGCAGCTAATCATTAGTAATGCGAGAAAGCCTGTCTGAGTTCATGATTGTTTTATTTGAATATTGTTGATAACTTGTTTAATTGCATTGTTACCAGGCCAGAGGGCTGCTGACCCCCATCTTTAGTTCGAGGAGCTTGCCTTTCACAGTTGTTTAGCTGCACGGTCAGGGCTGACTTATGGTGCTTTCATGTTTTTTTGATGACTTGTCATTAGACTTAGCAGCAGATTTGAAACTCTAAATAATTAACAAGAGCAAAAATAATTTTAAAAACATTTTAATTGTTCAATGTATATTTTTTAAACAATTTCATACAAAGTATCTATACCAAACTTACCTTTTCTTTCCTGAATAAATAGCACAGACTGAGGAGATCTAAGTCTACTGGGTTAAAGGCCAGAGTCATTGTCAGCCACTATGAGGTAATTATGTGTTTGTGTTTATAGCGTGTTGACTCCACCACTCTGTCTCTCTTCCTCTGCACTCCATCTTTCTGCCTGCCTGCACCCCCTCCCTCCCCTCCCCTTTCCCCCCTCTCTGTTCTTTGCACAAGTCGTCTCCCTCTGGGAAGAGGTGCCTGAGATGTTGGTTGTGCCATACATCTATGTCAAAATCTCTATGAATAAATTAACCTTTTAAAGATTAGTCCACCCTAATACCTCAGGGTTTTTTAAACAGAGGAGCAGAGACCCTGCACCCCCCACCCATTCTGCGCCAAGCCTCACCAACTTGGTGTTAATGCTGGAACGAAAACTTTTAAAGGCACAGACTTATTTTTTTAAACCTACTATACTAGCTATGGCCAACTTTAACTGTCTTTAGTTCAGAATAATTTTTACTGTGCTATTCTACATGCCCTATTTATTTTGATTATGTTACTTATATATTAATTTAGCGTTTTCAGTTTAGAGGTCTAATAAAAATGAATTACTGAAATAGAGTTTTCTGTTTGGCTTACAGAATTTCATCCAAAATATTTTTTCCTTCCTCTGTGAAACTCCTTTTTTAATTTTTTCTTTTTAAATGATGATCAATTAAAAAGAGTTTTTTGACATTTTACCAAGGGATACAGCACCTCAAAGATCTCAGAGTACATAAGCAGTAGTAAGGTAAAATAGACTGTCAACCCTTTGTGGTTTTTTTTCTTTAACTTAAATCATACCTTGAAGCTATACCTGAATAAATCTATCCCGAGTTTAACTTGTTTACCAAAACGATGTTCTATCAGGGTCTTTTTTAACCTCAGATACCAATCCAGGCATTTCATAATAAAATCAATGGCGTGCAGGAATATACAGCAAAGTAACACACCACATTTCATCAGTGTTACATGGTCTACATGAATATTGTTAATTCACTCACTAATGACGTTGATGACACCACAGTCTCCGTTTTCATCTCAACTAGAGTTTCTCTGGGCAGGCCTCAATATGTTGCTTCTTTTGGGGATTAACTAGACTAAAGAGGCAATTTTGGCCTTAAAATGTGTCACCTGAAATATGCAGTGTTTTATCATTTGTTTCTAAAGATGCACACAGGGTGACACACATAGTGTAGTTATAGCCTTCAATAAACGCACATCCTGCTTTTACTGACAACATTTTCATTTGGAGCAGTTTAATGAAGTTGTAAGCTAACAATAGCACATTCCTCTCTGTTTTGATAGAACGTTTTGATGTTATATTGCCTCTTGTCTAATTTTAATGTAGATCTATCATCAGTTGACAAATTTTACGTAAAAAGGTTCATGAATTTAAAACTTTGCTTGGAATGATGAAAAAGTGAACTACCAGTGTTTCAGCTACTCTCTTCCTAACAGGTAGGACGGTGGGGAATACCTTAACCATAAGAGCTGAGAAAAGCCCAATGATCAGGGAGATAGACCGTCAGGAAACTGGAGTGGTCGTTGACAGGGATTCAGAAAACCCAGATGTTTAATAGGTCACATTTTAATCAAGGCATATAATACAGTTTTTGTGAGGTGCATTATGCCTGATTTTTAAAGACTTGCTGTGCAGAATGATGTTGCACAGTTCACTCAGGGTGCAGCCGACAACTTCACAGATATGAATGCATTCAAGAGCAGAGCTCACATTTATGAGAACAATGCACTGAACAATGCTCTTTTTTTTAAATTGAAAAACATGCAGAGAACACGGCTTATCTCAATGTAATTTAACAGCACTGTGTTTGGGGGGCAAATAAAATATTAAGACAGTGTTTTTTAAGGATAAAGTTTGGATATTTAACAGAGAAAGAGATACATTTCCTCTCAGTGTCTGCTGAGTGCCTGTTTTTGTCTGCAGGCAGCAGAGACACAGGTTTTTGAGTACCTATGTTGCCTGTTTCGGCCTATGTGTCTCCCCCAGCTTTAAACTTGACTATACCACATTTGACTTCACTTTACACGTAAGAATATTAAAGAAATACTCCCGCTGCAACCCTCTAAAATGACCAGGTTACACTATCTATGTTTACATGCACAACATTTCACAACTGGATTAAAATGTATCCGTTTATATGGGCACACAATCAGTTAATCCGATCATGATGTGCATTTATATGCACTGTAATGTTCTGTTCTGGTTCATGATGTTGTTGTTGTTTTGGTTAAGTTGCTTTCCTGCCTTAGGGTTTATTTCTGTTTCTAGTATTGTATTGGATTCAGGTTTAGCCTTTACTGTTAGTTATTTGGTCTTCTTTATTAGATTTGATTAAAGCTTGTTTCTGTTCAAGTCTTAGCCTTGTTTTCTATTTTGGGTTTTCTCATTATGGCTATTTTTACTCTGTAGTTGGTCATCTTAGTTTCTATCCCATCAGCCTCTCTGACACTTCCCCTTCCTTGATCACTCTCACCTGTTCCAAGTTAATTAGAAGTCACTTGGTTTCACCTGTCCATCTGTCTATTTAAACCCTCCTCAGTTTTCTGTTTGTTGCTGGAACTTCTCACACACATATTTGGTAAGAGCCCTTCAGCTTTTGTATTTATTCTGAGTACCTGACCAGTTTCTCTGTTTTTTGAGTCTGTCCCAGTTTTTGTTGTCACCTGGATGTTTGCTCTGTGCACCTTTTTGGATTGTTTTTTGTCTGCCTTCTTGACCCATCATCTCCTTAATAAATCCCATCAAGTATTATTTTTTGTGTCTGGCTGAATACCGGGTTCATCTCCTCACAATTCATTACATGCACCTGGCTTTATTCAGAATAGAACCACTCTGACATGCGCAGTGACCTACGGAGCTCCCTAGGGGACATGGGAAATTATTTCTTTATTTTGCATTTCCTCGCGATAACCTAGTAGATGGTTCATGCTGCATATTGAATATTAAGTCTTTCTGCTACAATGTAAGGTTCAATTTGAAATTGAAAATACCTTTAAAGAGCCTCAGTGAACACGTGTTTATACATTCTTAACTCTTTGGTGCAGAAAACTGATTGATTTTCAATCTATTAATGTCGATTTCATGTTTGTGTAGGGTTGAGATGGGACTGCACATGAAAAAGGCCCTTTATTAGCCAGACTACCAACAAAAAAAGACACAATCAAAACTGTCAGAAGACTTTATTACCCATTGAAAATAACTCAGAAATAGTCCCGATAGCTTGAATTTACTTTTTTCTTTCTTTCCTTCTTACAGAAAGTTTGTTTGTCTTAGAAGAGATGCGAAGAGAGGGAACGCCCATGTTTAAACCGTTTAGCTATTGCATTTTACACATAAGTTTGTGGTGCGTTTGTATCCAAAGAAATCATAAAAACTTCAGATATTTCACTAACTAGATATTAACATACGAAAACAAACATAAAAAAACATCTCTTGTAGCAGAGAGACTTTCAGTGTTCAATAAGCCCCATGAACTGTCTACTAGGTTATTGCAAGAGAATGCAAAACATTTTGCGAGGGAACACTAAAGGATTGCGAGGGGAATGCAATACTTTTGCAAGGTAATGCAAAATAAAATTAGAATTCTCATGTCCCCTAGGGGGCTCTGTGGTGATCAAATTTCCCTAAAAAACACAGAAGAAGAAGTACTTTCATGTTTGCTGAGCAACAGAAAATAGCAAACGAAGCAGTAGTCTATGATCATAATCCAATCATAATATTTTGATTGCCGTGTTTACATGATGCATTTTTATTCTAATCGGCTCTTTATTCCAATTACTTTTGTACATGTAAACGTAAATACAGAGGGATTTTATTTCTTTTTTTGCTTTCAGACTTTCTTGTTTTGCTGCTGTTTATAAGTTGAAGATAGACCAAAGACTCAGAGAAACGTCAGATTTGAACTCTTCTGCCCAACAATCCTGAATCAAGAAGCTCAAAGAACAACTGAGATGTGTTTAACTTACATGCTAGAAGTTTTTGTTATCTAATGTGCCTAAAACAGCCTCAAGATTTCATTAGGGATGACCATCATGAAGGGTTAACTCCCTTATGAACAAAATTATATATAGCTTTATTGCTTCAGAATTTTACCAAAACAAGTGTAGAGTGAGTGCTTTTATCAACACAAATTTGACTGAACTGTTAAAAACATAGTCTAAATGAAAAACAGTCGGTCAAATATTTTCTTCTCTGTTGATAAAACTGTAAAAATGTGTAAACAATAGCTTGCTTTGGAAGTTATAGCCATTATAAAGATAGAGTTTATCCTGGTGAAGACAACATCAGAGGATGAAATGTATGTTTGGCAATGATATAGGTAACATGGTAATTTATCAATATAGGTCTAAAGGTCTCAGATTCTGATTATTTTAAAATGCCTTGATCAAGAACCTGAGCTGAAAAGATCAGGACATCCTGAAATGTACATATGGAGATTGATTGGCTGATTTTTAAATATGGTTAGAGTGGGTAAGTGGGTATTTTTTTATATCCCATAACTTTACCTTTAAACTTTCTGCCAAAGATGTTGATTAATTTATCAAGTAACACATACATAATATATGTAAAAGACTTAAATGAAAATTACACTCGCATGAATCCAGGAACCTGCCCTAACACAAAATATCCTGTATTCAACAACAACAAAAATCAATCAAATGTGAAACATTAACAAAAATGCAAGAAATAATCCTAAATTTGTTGAATATTATCTTGTTGAAATAGATTCTAAATTCATTAGAATGAAGTAACACCAACCAGCTAAAGTTCTGAAGGTTTTTTATTGAGATATATTGTTGAAGGCAAGCTGCTCAGGTGAAATAAACTGGATATAGTTTTTTCAGTCACTCACTGGTGTAAAACTTTAGCCCGTGTATACAAACTGAAATTGAGAAGAATCCGATTTCATAGACAATTTAAACCTGTCAGTTGCACATGTTCAAGTGTGTTTCCTGCATTTGGCTGTAACAGAAGTTAATGCATAGGTAGGAAACATTAGCAGCACATGGTTTATGAAATAATTGTGTCTTTTGCACCATGCATGGCTTCCTGCATTCTATGTTTTTATTTTTTTTTTCAAAATGAAAATGCTGATTATTCAACCTAGACTTAACAACCTACGATATATAATATCTACATGCATACGTACAGTGGTCTTTTGTTGGCAGTTGGGCCAACCCTATCCACTTTGGTTTTCCAAACAAATCTGGTTAATTTTGAAGACCAGTTTTAGGCTGAAATTCCCTGGAAAATAAACTGTTTTCGACGGAGAGAATATGACATGTATTCGCTGTGTCGCTGGTTTTAGGTTTCACTCAGGCAGACCGTCTCGTGGACTTCCTGAGCTCTAACTTGTGCCAACTCACGTACCGGAGAAGTTGACATCCCCTCCTCCTCCATTTTTGATGGGAGAAGAGGGAAAAGGTGGGGGTCAGCGATGAAGCAGTGAAGGACAAGAGTTTCTCCATTTCTCCACTCCTCCTGGTCCTCTGTCTCCCCTGTTCAACCTCATCACTCAATCTTCGTTTAGCCCCTGACATGTTTTAACCCAGCAGTCCTGGACTAATTTATGTATGTAAAGACAAGCTTGGCGAAGTGGAGCTTTCAGGAAAAGGCCACTGCCTGAGCCACTGACCCACACAGTGGCAGGCTGGCTAATTTAATTTCTTTTGAAAGGAGGAGGGGATCCACTGACCAAAGGAAGAAAACGGTGCCATCTTAGAAAATTTTGGGGTGCATATATGTGTTCGTTAGTTTTTTTTTTTTCCAAAGAGGTTTGTTGAACTTTCTTGTGAATCTGCAGCAGTTAACAAAATGTGACTTGGTGATATACTATACATCATTACATTAGGAAGGCCAGTGCTACAGACCACTGCTCAATTATCTAAGCTGGCCTCCAGACAAGTCCAGAGAGGTCTTGAGATTTATGGCCTGAGTTCCCACGTCTAATGGTGAAGTAGAAGTCATTAACTTCTGAAAGTGAGGCTGTCCCCCATACTCGTGATCCATATGTCCCACTGCATATTTGTGTCTGCACAGGCTTAGTCTGAGTGCCTGCTCAGCAATGACTAAAGCTCCTTTAGAGAACTGATGATTTAGACAGAATACATTTTTAACAGCTATATTTACATGCAGTTGATAATGTTGTGTTACATACAATGCCTTGCAAAATTATTTACACCCTTTGTCACATTAAAATCATCAACCTCTATTCATTTATTGTATTTTTCATAGGTCAGCACAAGGTAGCACAAAAGTGAGAAACGGAAGCCTTGGTTGGTATTGTTAACACTTATTTTCCAAATTCAGCACAACCAAAGGGCTTTGATTGGACCAAAACTGAACCTTCTGGCCTACATGCTAAACACCATGCACATTGGAAAACTAATGCTGCCCCTGATTACACAATCCAAACTGCGAAACATGGTGGTGAGAGAACCATGATGTGTGGGGATCCTTTGCTGGGAAGATGGATGGAGCTAAACACAGTGTAATCTAGGGAGAAAACTACCTGAGTGCTGCAGTCACACCTGACTGTTATTGACTAATGTACCTCAAGATACTAAAGGAGAGCTCTGATGACCCTTCGGTGCCTGATGGTCATCCAATACTAGTGTCAGATCAAGCGAAGCTAAGTCTTCCTTGATAATGCTTGTGATCTTCTCATGTTTATTGCCTCTCTGCTCTTCACAGATCAGAGAAAACGCTTACCTGACCAAACCTCCTTGAAAGATTGTCTTACCAGCTGTTCCTGCAATTAGTTGCCTCCTTTGAGCCAGACTCTCACCCTCTTAAAACTCTTCTGGAACTATCATTAGCCTCCCCGGTTGCCACACTTGGCTCCATTGCTCTAAAACTGCTCTGCCTTCCCGCTCTCCAACTGACCACCATCACTTCCTGGAACCCTCATCCCCAGGAGCACACCAAGCGCACAATCTCCAGGCCAGACTGAATCTTTTTTTCCCTCAGTGCAACCTTCAGACAGTAAAGAAATTCAAGCATACATTTCACAACATCGTTACCACCAGTCACTTTCCAGTAGTAATCTCTGTCCTCTCTCTTCCAGATACTCCACCAGCCTTAGTCCAACGGTTTCTGTTACAAAAAACCTTCTAAAAGTATCAGGTCTCTGAATTATTTGTAAAACAATAAAAATAAAATAAACAAAACATAATTTTACATCTGCTTGACAACCATACCTTACTTTGTGTCGGTCTATCACAAACATCTCAATAAAATACTTTGAAGTTTGTGGTTGTAATGTGACAAAAAGTGAAATTCCTCAGGGGTATGAATGTTCTTGTAAGTTAGTGAATTGATTAAAATAGAGATAGCTTTTTAAAGTCATATTCAACACAGGCCAGTGTATCCAAGAAGCAACAAGTTCTTTCTCCTCTCGGTAGGAGGCTCCACAGATCACAGAATGCTACTGAGAAGCAGAGCAGAGCCCATTTCTTGGTTACCATGCTTTCTACGTAGCTGCACTAAGGGCTAGTCCACATATGGAAATGCTTGATTTGATATAGTGTCATTTTACTTGGCAGAAATGAGTATATGCGTGTGCCCCCCCCCCTTTTCCGCACCCAGCCGCCACCAGGTGGAGGTTGAAATGTGACCCAAGGATACTACCAGTGTTGTTAAGAATGGACACGTTTCGAGTTGTCTACTGGCAAAACGAAACTGAAGATAATAATTTGAATCTGTTCCTGTATACCTTTGTGGAGGAAGTTGGAAAAAAATACAGCGTGCTTATAGCTCATTATATGAGAGCATTGTGTAAATGTCATAAATTTAGCTAATAAGACAATGCACAATACTGGGTTTAAAAGATTTGAACAAGTCAAGATTTTTAATATCTTAGGGGCAAAAAAGAAGTATTCCCATTTTGTGTTTTCACAAAAACAATAAATGTTTCAAGAATCTCAAACTGTTTTAAAGAATCTATATTTTTGTTTGATCATTGTGTTCGTTTTAGATTTTGAACTACAGATTACTGGTCAAATGTTTTAAAAAAACTGAACTGCTCTTTAGTTTCGCACAGGCAGAAAGCTGGGAAGCAGCAACTTTAGCATCATTAACGGTTAGTCAGTTTTAGCATTCTCACAATGCTTACAAATCATTCATACACCTCTGACCGCTTCTGTTTTTTTACCATATATATGGCTGCTCACAATTATTATATTTAATAATTAAATTATATTTTAAAACAATTACTCATTGAGTTTGCAAAAACAATCCATCTATTGTACTTAAGGAACAGTACATTTCCTTCAGTATGAAATTTTTCCTGATACTTTCATGTTTAACCTTCCCTTAAAATAACCTGAGTATTAATTCAAATGTTGGCTGTTTAAAAACAATTAACACAAAATTAGCAATTTAACATACTTACAAAAATATTGGAAAAAGAAAATCTAAGAGTCTAGATAAATTAATAAATGTTAAAAAATATTTTTGAAAAGCATAAATGAATAGTAAATTAAATAAGAAAGCTAGACAGTACGATACTGTCTAGCTTTCTTATTCAAATCAACTTTGTCTCACTTATCATTATCTATAATGATAAATAACACAACGTTGTTTTGACTACATTTCTTCACATTTTAGTGCAGTGGGTAAAATATCCTACACATGGGTTTACATTTTGATAGAATACATTCCATAAATTCCTGAGATTCTGTATTAGTTGCTGGTAGACCCCGCCTTATTCATTTTTCAGGTAGTTGCACTGTTTTTTTGTGTGGGCAAGTGGTGTAGACACCACCAAAACATAGTCCACATTTGTCTTCCAATTCAAAGCATTTGCACACAAATGAGCTGAATTTCGTTTTCTAAACATCGCTGCTTCTTGTGCTCCTCCACTATTGTTTCTGCCAATTTTACCTGCACTGACTTTTCAATACGTGCATGCACGATACACAGAAGTTCAGCCTTTGAAAGAGGTGGAAGCAAACAACAGCTGGGAGACATTACAAATCAAGAGCATACTTGCAAATATGGAACATGTTTAAATAATAAAGAAATAAATTGTTTTTTTAATAATTGCATTGTCTTTGTGATTGCTTGGAGCCAAAATCAAAATTAAAGGAAACATTCAACTAATTGCACACGCCTAGCAGTACCCAAAATGCTTCCACACAAAGAGTGGAGCGGCGGAGGCTTCTTCACAGTTTTTGTAATGTTGTTAACCAGAAGTCTTTGTTAACCCACCGAGTCATCACAAAAAGAACTGAAGAACTACTTCTTTTTCTTTTCTTTTTTAACCTCAAACGTGTTAGACATAGGATGTCAAAGTCAAAGCACTCTCTTTCATATCTGCGGGGTCTATAATTACTCACACTTACTTCACCAGACAAAGTCACATACTACAAGCAACTGGATAGCACTTTGCAAGAAAGAGGTTACTTTCCCGAGAAATATGATTACTTTTTAATACCACCTAATCTCCAGCCATGAGATCTCACTGAACCCCTTGTAGAAAGCAAAACGATAAAAAATACAAGTTCTGCACTCAGAGGTTAAGGCTTTTCGAGAAGCATAAAATATATTGTTTTACCTTAAATACTAATTCCTCATTTACATACACTACATTGCTTTTCAAACCTGTACAGTCTGTATTGTTTGTAGTGTCACCTTTTCAAACTTCAAACTGGAATTATTAAATGGGAACTATGCAGCATCAGGAGCTCTTAGATCCAATCACATGTTCTTTTTTTCTTCTTCAAAAACTTGCAGTTTTAGTAAAAAGTTGGTTGAATAAAGAGTTGAGTTTGAATGCAGTGTTTGTGTGTTCTTTATCTACCACTAGATCATTAAGCAACAGCATAAAACGGTCAGGGCTGCACTTAAAATATATGTTTTGAATTGTTTGATAACTATCAATATCGATCAATATAATTTCTATTTTTTTTTCTATATCATCCAGCCCTAACATATTTATGAGCAATATTAGAAAGTTAAAAAGACCTGTTAAATGCTCTTCTTGGTCTCTACCTAAGGAATTGTAAAGATGACCTAAAAACGAATTGTGATTTTCATGTTTTCATGATTGGAGATGCAAATAAGCAGTAAAAAAAGTTTGGAAATATCTGTTAACAACCTTTTAGCAGCAAAGACTGAACTGTTCTTGTTTGAACACACATGTTGAGTCATGATTCTTTATTTTGGTCTTACTGGCACCCCTGGGCCATGCTGCCCTGGGCATAGAGCCATTCTGTCCTTATCCAAAACCATCAGTGACTTGAACTGTCAGTCTTCTCAAAGATTAGAAACCAAGGAAGAAACAAAGCAGTGGGAGATTTGAGGAGGACATATGTGCATTAATGTGTTCTCCGCCAGCAAAAAGAGTGCTGCAAGTGAAATGTGTGTTTGGGAGGAATCCAAGATCCATGCAATACAGTAAGCTTAGACACTAGCCAAGTCTGGTGAAGACCAGAGGAGAAAGCAAGGAGTACAATGATGTCAGACATCAAATCTTCGAAATAATAGTGCCAGTTGTGATTTCCTGAGACTTCCCAGAAGTCCCCCACCCCCCCACCTCGCCCAAAACCACTGGTAACAAACGTCATTGCGCCGTCATGAAAACTTTGTATTCCCTGTTTTCAAGCCCCTAGCTGTTGTGGAAAAAGGGTTCCTGCTCCAAGTGGTAAAGTAACCGCAGCTTTTCAGCTTCTGTGTACAGCCCGCCTGCTGAGTTGTAAGCAAGGGGACCAGTCATCACATAACAAAACAACAGCAAGCTGGCTCAACAAACTGGATTGTCAATGCAGAGACCAACATTTCACTCAAACATGACTTGTTTCAGGGAGCATCTTGTTTGCTGTAAGAAACCTCTTTTTATTATTGGTAAAGCTCGCTGACATTTTCTGAAAGAATTAGCTTTTTGAAAGTTATCAAGTTCAAATGTACTTGTTATGAAACTGGCATCATCTGCATATGGAATAGTAACATAAACCTGTTTTTTAGAGAAGGCATCTTTCTTGAACACTGTGCTGGAGTTAATTCAGTATGAGTACTAAAGAAAACACTCTCCCTTGTGAGGTGTCATGAGAAAAACAAGCAGAACACCTATCTGTTAGCTTTTACAATGGGAACTCAAGTTTCTCCTAACTGAACAAATGGACCTGTCTTTAGCAAGAACGAAGACAAAGGCATTCTCACTTTCAACACCCACATCACTGCAGCCCCACCCTCAGCCCCTGGCTAAAGACCAGTAAAACTGTTCAAATGTTTCCTCCACCCCAGAGTCTGGACTAGTTCCCCTTAATCTCGCACTAGTTGAGACCTCAAGAGTCTGTCACCTTTCCTGTCACGCTCGGCTGCCTGCAGCCCATTGGCCGGCAGTGGATTTATTTCTCCCTGTCAGGGCCAATAGCGAGCCGATGTGGCTCAGCCCACTGTTTAGTTACAGTGACAAACATGCTGATTAGAGAGGCCCCGATGATGGATGGCTCCTCGCCAGAGAGCAGTCCAAGTTTTTAGCGGGTCATAATGGGCGTGACACTGCACAGCCCCGCTCTCTGGTTCTCCCTTTCTCTCCATTCTCTCCTGGCAGATAGACCCCCACTTCCCCCACAAGTCATGCTGAAAAGGTCAGGAGTTAACGGGCGAGCCTTTGCCTACTGCCGGTACATCAAAATGACCCTGTTTGGAGTCATATTTGTAGACGCTCCATCATCATCACGGTTGCTTCGACAACACTATTCCCAGCCCTGCCTCCCTGTGGCCTTTTCTTTCTCTCGTGAGTTCACAAGCTCTCCCACACAGGTAAATGGGAGGGTGAGCAGTGCTGTTGCCTTATTTAAGCTGACCAGCACTTCTACTCACGTTTGTGTAGGAGATGTGCATGAGGAAAATACACACACGCTTTCCTTTAATGCAGGTGTTATATCTTGGTGTTAAATCGGATTTGTTTCTACCAGCTGGAGCGTGCTGCTCACATTGTGTTTTGAGGACTGTTAGATATTGAGTTATTCTTGTGAAACTAGTCCATTTGGGTTGCCACTTAATCGCACATGAAATTCGCTGCAGACCAAATCAGGACACTTGTTCCAGTAAAAACTTTATAAAGATTTTAACATTCAAGAAAATTCCACCTGACCTTGGTATGGAGGCAAATGTTATTTTTCTTTAAACCCCCAAAAAAACATACAACTTTTGGCCGCATTAAGTGGCACACTTGATTAAAATTTGTAAAAAGCCATAAAATAAATTTAGATTTTACTACAGTAGTATAATCTTGTACTGAAAACTTAATAAAAATCCAATCATTAATTTGAGAACATTCCTTCATTTTGTGGGGAACACATTCCATGTTAAGACGTAGTTGCAAATGTGTTGGTACTCCTGCTGTTAATACTTTGTACTAACCTCTTTTGCAAAATTGCGATTACAAAGGACTACTTGGATACATTATTTGGTTGTGAAAAATATTTCAAGTGCCACGCTTGCAAATTTTGCATTGAATGAATATATTAAGTCTGTTGGGTAGTCTTTCAGTACCCCTGATGCCAACACTTGATATATATTTTTACTGGCCAACATAGTGAAGGTCAAAGATTGGTGGAGATAATACGATGAAAAGAACAATAGGAAAAAATAAGGAAAATGAGGGTTAATCATAATCATTATTGTGGTTGCAGTATTTAGTAATTGTATTGCAGTTCCTGAATCCTGGGTGACCCTCTGTATATTTTCCCTTCAGCTCAGCTCAAAGGTTTTCTATAGGCTTTATGTCAGGGAACTGAGATATTCGTGGCAGAATGTATTAAGATAAGACAAGATAAAAAGATAAGAAATTGGTTTACTATCCCACAATTGTGACAGACAGGATTACAGTATTTATAGTAATGAAAAAACAAGCTAATCCAATCTAACATTAGTTCCAAAACAACGGATAACAAGCTTATCAGAAAGGACAAAATAAACATTAATACCAGCGTAGTATTGCACAACTAGAAACGTTCAACTTCTGAAGAAGTTGAAGAAGGCGCCCGCCTGGTGGTGCGTATAACTGAAGTAATTTGATTATTACTTGTTAAAAAAAAAGAAAAAAAAGGAAAATTTGGGGGGCCCCCCCCATTGCACCGGTGGGCCCAAGCGGCCCCTTAGTACGCCTATGGCTTTGACCAGCCCTGGCTGGCTGTCTGCAGCACAAAAAAACCCCAAACAACTCGCTGAATTTGGGGAGGGTTTGGGGTTGTTGCCGGTCTGAGGTGATTTGCGAAAAATCTACAAGTCCTACACCAATGAGGGTTACATTTCCTGAATCCAGACAAGAAGTCCTACGTTTTGATGTATAATTTGTCTACGTAGAGTGAAAATTGAGCGAGTAGGCTAAAGTTGTTTGGTGTTTTTTGGAGAATTTTGACTTTGGGGTTGTTGCCGGTCTGAGGTGATTTGCAAGAAATCTAAAAGACCTACACCAATGAGGGTTACATTTCCTGAATCCAGACAGAAATACCTACGTTTTGATGTATAATTTGTGCACGTAGAGTGAAAATTGAGCGAGTAGGCTAAAGTTGTTTGGTGTTTTTTGGAGAATTTTGTCACCATGGTAACTGAAAATGGCGTGATGAGAAAACGATAAAAGATATCCACATTCCGTTTTCACTTCTGAATAGTTCAAAGATATATCTACAAACTGGAAGTTAAACAATGTTCGTAGGTGAAAGCATGACGACACAGTAGAGTGTTGAAAATGACAATTTTTCGGTGTTTTTTTGCAAATGTTGTTCCAACCGTAACTGGAAATGACGTCAAGTGCAAAAAGCCTGCATCGCGTCGTCGAGACGAACGTTTTGATATATAGTAAGTGGGGGTACACCCTACGGTTCGGCCTGTAAAAATTTGGGGGCCCCCCCATTGCACCGGTGGGCCCAAGCAGCCCCTTAGTACGCCTATGGCTTTCACCGGCCCTGGATGGATGGCTGCAGCACAAAAAAAACCCCAAACAACTCGTTGAATTTGGGGAAGGTTTGGGGTTGTTGCCGGTCTGAAGTGATTTGCGAAAATTCTATAAGTCCTACACCAATGAGGGTTACATTTCCTGAATCCAGACAAGAAGACCTACGTTTTGATGTATAATTTGTGCATGTAGAGTGAAAATTGAGCGAGTAGGCTCAAGTTGTTTGTTGGTTTTTGCATAATTTTGACTTTGGGGTTGCTGCGGGTCTGAGGTGATTTGCGAAAAATCTATAAGACCTACACCAATAAGGGTTACATTTCCTGATTCCAGACAAAACTACCTACGTTTTGATGTATAATTTGTGCATGTAGAGTGAAAATTGAGCAAGTAGGCTAAAGTTGTTTGTTGGTTTCTGGATAATTTTGTCACCAGGGTAGGTGAAAATGGCGTGATGAAAAAAATCTATAAGTCCTATAGCAATGAGGGTTACATTTTCTGAATCCAGACAAAAAGACCTATGTTTTGATGTATAATTTGTCTACGTAGAGTGTAAATTGAGCGAGAAGGCTAAAGTTGTTTGGTGTTTTTCGCATAAGTTTCACTTTGGGGTTGTTGCCGGTCTGAGGTGATTTGCAAGAAATCTAAAAGACCTACACCAATGAGGGTTACATTTCCTGAATCCAGACAGAAATACCTACATGTTGATGTATAATTTGTGCACGTAGAGTGACAATTGAGCGAGTGGGCTAAAGTTGTTTGGTTAATTTTGTCACCATGGTAACTTAAAATGGCGTGATTAGAAAACGATAAAAGATATCCACATACCGTTTGCACTT